>AZIM01002310.1:58583-71527 GCA_000516915.1 Ophiophagus hannah
ATATATATGTCTGTCCATGCACATGCGTGCACCTGTGTGTGTTGTATGTGGTGCCATAATGGTTTTAATTTCTTTGTTTGGAGGCAAACAGTAAATGTTGCAGTTAGTTTCTATTCCTTTCACTGTGCAGGCTGTAACTATGTTTTTACCAAGTTACAATCTGAGTTGTTAGGCATCTGAGGGGAAATGAAGATCAATAACTTGTCACAGCAAGAGATATTTTACTGTCTTGCAGGGAGCTGTTATGAAGTCTTTTGGAAGGGGAGAAGGAATCCCAATTCTCAGCTTGTCATTATGCAATTGAGCTGCCTGCTATTAAGCAAGTTAAACAACTTTTTTCCCCCAGTAATTTAATCCTCAGATCATTAAGCACAAATGTCACATTGTAGATGCACTTTAATGTTTAAAGGGGGAAAAAGATGACACAAGAAGGGAAGGAAAACAGAATATGAAATGTGTTCTTAGATTTGGTTAGTTTAAAGCAACTGATTGGTATTTTGCTTCTTCACATGAACGCAATTTAACATTTGAATTTGCAAGAGTGTTGCAACAGAGAGCTATGGAAAACAGCACAGAGCTATAAAATCTCTGCACTTTCTCATAATTCTCTACAATTCTTCACCTTTAACTTCTCACTGAGCGACGTCCTGATGCATCTCTTGCTGACTGAACAGAATTCTCTTTATTACTAATAGCTTCAGCAGCGTAATAACCCCCACATCCCTATAATTTAATTAGCACAAGTAGCAATTAATTGTTTATTTCCACAATTGGCAATTTACATTCATACCACCTGACCTTCTAAGTTTAACAGAGCATTCCATTTAGGGCACTTTTTTTTAAAAGGGATAATAAACTATCTTTTTATTTTTTAAGGAAAAAATAAAAAAATTCAGCTTGCTGATCCTGTTATCTGTGAATGTTTATATTTGTTGTTTGTGTTATGTTGATTCAAATTGTTTTTAGACATTCTTCAATTTTATTGGCTATTGAAATTAAGACTAAGGATATGCAGATTTTGAAGATACTTTGAAATAATAGGGTCCTGGTGGACTTGTGATAAAGAAAGAAATATTGGGGCTAGATTCGTATTTTAATGCAGAATGTTCTTAAAATGAATATAAAATGAAATGTAAGTGGTGACTTTTCTTTTAGGACATCTAGACAAGGAGCTTGCAAAAAAACCCTGCAACTTTGTTATTGTATATGCTGACTGCAGCGAGAAATCTTTATGTACAAAAATGGAACCATATATTAATCCCCACAATGGTAGAATGGATGGAAAAACTGATGGAGCTTGAGAATGCCCAAATTAACTGCTTCAATCCAAGAAAAAAATACATCCGATTTTGTTTCTACTTGGAAACCACTTCTAGATTTTGTGCTCCAGACAGAAAGTTTGGCTTTGGGATTTGCTGACTAGATAAGACTGTTGTTATGGAAATGGCTACTGTATTACGTATGTACAAGTAAAAAAGTTGTGCTTTTCTATATTTATTCTGCTGTGCTTTATTCTCCCTATCCTATACTTTTCTTTCCCTTTTTCTCATCCTTGTTTTCCTTTGGAAATTTGGAAATTCCTTTGGAAATTTGGAAATAATAGAGCAACCTCATATAGTTATGGAATGGCATATTGAGAAATTCACCTGTGTTTATTTTTGCCACCTTATTCTAGGTATACACCTAGGCATCATGTGTCCTTTATTAGTTCTAGAAATCCTACATTCTTCTCTCATAATCTGGAGCTTTGAGCTCTTAATTTCTACTTTAATGCCTTATTGCCTTCTATAGAATTCTGGAAATGTTTGGTGTTTTATTTATTGTCACATGTGTAGAGCAAACTTTGAAGGCCAGTCAGTCTGAAGCATCCTACGTCCCATGTAATATGTTTAATAAATACAAATCAAGGAAGTTGAAACATTGGCAAATATTTAACAAAATTCACGGGGATTCATTAGGTCACTATCTTATTGCCACCAGCACAATTTGAGAAATCAGACTGACTGGATTATATTGTTCATCTCACTGACCCTTCTAGCTGACTGATAATTGAATTATTTTGTGTAATATATTAGGAAAGTGAACTTTCTCATCCATGAGAGCCTTTTGTAGATTTTTTAGAAAATGCATACTAATTGATATGTTAGAAAGCTCATATTCAGCTTCTTTTAAAATATGGCCAAAATTCAGACTAGAGGTATAATACCATATACAATAATACCAACATTAGAAGAGAATATATTATCATTTCTTAACTGTTATTCCTTTAATCTTTTAGCACAATTTTGGGCATGCATATTTTAATTATCATGATTTCTGTTAATCTGTACCATTCCTGGTTTTTTTAGTTCAAGGGTCATAAGACTAACATAGAGTCAGTTTGGTCCAGTGGTTAAGGTACCAGATTAGAAGACCCTGACTTCAAGACTTCCCTTAGACATAAAAGCTGGCTAGGTGACTTTGGGCCATACACTTTCTTTAAACCCAAATCGTCTCACAGGGTTGTTGTTATGGGGAAAGTAGGAGAAGGAAGATGTGTTGGATATATTCATTGCCTTGGGTTGTTTGTAAAAACAATAAAGATGGGATGCAAACCAACCAACCATCCAACCAACCAACCAANCCATCCATCCAACCAACCAACCATCTGTTGTTGCTCAGTGATATATAGTTATCTGAGTTTTTATATGATCAATCTCAGATAACTATATCTGAAGGTGCTCCAGACCTATTTTGTGGCTATCTAAGATGGTCCTTTCAAAATCAAGGAGGTACTCTTGTGAATTGCAAAGGAAAATGAAAATAGGCAAGAAACTTTTGATTTCTTCATCATAGTCTTTGCCTTACTTAGAAATAAAGTTTGTACCATTTTCTTATTGAAGGTTTTTTATAATATATATTGATGCACATGCCCAGTCATACTTAGTGACTAAAAAAAAGTGTTAGGAAGAAAATAAAAAATATATGATTCATAAAATGAACCATATCAAACAGGGAATTCTGCTCTGTCTGTATGAAATCCTTCTTGATTGCAGCACTCTGGACTAAGTTAGAAGCTTTTATAGAATGTTTTTAAAAAGGCACAATTTCTTTGAGAAATCAATTTAATAAAGTTGATATGATTTTTAAATCAATGGTGACCTTTCCTCAAGCTCAGATGGGAGCTATTGTGAATAGCGAAGATGTACTGCTTGTGTGTTGTCCCAAAACCTCTACATTATGTTTGTGGCGTGCCTAATCCTACTGTGCAGTATTTAGTTTCAAGGATAAAGTTGAGATGGAAGAACTTAGAATTAAAGTTGATACTTCGAAGTTGAAAGCTGAAGGATAAATGAGTGAATTATTAGAATAATTGGAATCTGTGTTCAGTTTCCTTTATTTCTGGTTAAATGGGGAAGTATTGTTTAATGATAGTTCAAATTTACAATAGACTTGGAAAATATTATTCATGATTGTCTTAAAAGTTATGTCAGTTACAACATCCCTGTGCTTACATGATTACAATTTAGATACTTGGCATATGTTTCTAATTTATGAATGTGTCTTGCAGTCACGTGCTCATAATTTGTGACTTTCCTAGATGTTTTCCAACAAACAATCATTTGGGGAAACTGGATTTGCTTTGCAACAGTTGACTTCCTTAAAACCATAGTAAAAATGTTCAAAATATGTTAAAACTCATTTAAACTCCTAATCACTTATCATTTAAATTCCAATCCCACTTATGGTTATAAGTTGAGGATTATCTCTATGTTTGCAATTATAAAAATTGCAAATGAGACTTGCCTGAAAACAACGCTTTATAGTTCTGCTTACAAAATGAATATAAGGTAGGTTTATGCATTTGCTGCACACATATAAGTAATGTGAAGTTAAGTGGGATAAATAGATAATGAGGAATACGCAGTAAGAATTTAATATTCACACACAATATTTTCTACCTGCTGCAGTGGCTTTAAATGATCCCGGTGGGACATGCAGCCATATAAAGGCCTTGCCTGCCTGCAGTCCCCCATGATATTATTTGTGATCGAATAGTAAAAGCAAAACAACAATACTCAGGCAGTCAGCAGGAGAGGAAGATGGGAGGAGGGAGAGAGGGGGGGAGGAAGAGGAAGAGGAAGAAGAAATAGTTTTAGCTGACAATGGAATCTGCTGCAAGCTTAATGGGGTACATGATAATGACATCATTCAATACTACCATACATATCTGTATCCCAATATCTGATATCATTGCAAAGGATAAAACAAGACTGCTAAAATGTTTCCAGTTTGCTTATGACTTTCAGTGTTTTGCATTACAAAAATGAGAATTACCATCCTAATTTGGAGCATAGAAAGAAGACCAATGATTGTATAAAACAAATTGACTATCTGTCTGTACACCTATCTGTAAACACATAATAACAGGTAATGATAGAAGTATGTAAGTATGTATGTATGTATGTATGTATGTATATGAAGTTACTTTTTTTACTTTTGTTGCTCAGTGAGGTTGATTCATTGAAATCTCTCAAAACAAGTTGTTTATCATGGAGTGAATTATTAAACACCCATGATATGTCAATGGTTTTCTTAAAAAAGAAAAGAAATTAAAGGGGGAAAAACTATATGGTGTAAAGTCTTCAAAAGAAAATCAAAGTAGCTGGTGAATAGTTATACTATAAAACCACTTCAGAAGATTTGTAATGCATTCCATCAAGAATTTCCAAAATGAAACTACTAGGAAGATGAAAAGCATTTTATTTGTTGAAATATATTGAATCATATGAAATATGAAATATGAAATATGGATGTTTGCTTTCAAGCTGGGAAATGTTCTTCACCACAAGACAAGCTCAAACTTTACTGTTTCTGTTTTAGGAGAGAGGGATGGAGAAAGAGAGAGAGGGAGAGAGAGAGAGAGAATTTGTCAGGCATATGATTGAATACAGATACATGACAAAGCAAGAATATTTTATGGGTTTTAAAAAGTCTTAAAAACCAGCAGCATTTTTCAAATTTCAGCATTTCACTCACACCTCTTCTGAATTCATGCTTTTGACTGTTCAGTGTAATTTGACCCAAACGGTCATTTGCCTTTTGATCTTAATTAAGAGCATCCTAATTTTCTTATTGATTTATTAGCCCTACAGCCTCACCTTTTCATCTTTCTAGAGTTTATGGGATAATTTTCATTCCCGCCTTAGTTTGAGAAAGTTATGCCATCTTTTTTCCCCCCATGTGGCCCTCAGCTTCAAGCATCACAATATATTGGTTTACTGATTCAAGAGCAATCAACGTGAACCCTTCTGTCATCACCCCCACTGTCTTTCCTTTTGTTTCATCACTATTTGCAAATCGCTTATTTCAGTGGAACACTTTGAACATTCAATCTAATTACTGGCATATCTTAGCATTTCCTGATCGCTTTTCTTTTAGTGTTCCTGATGGAATAGGTATCTCCTGAATACAGGCATATCAGGAACAATAAATATCCATTAAAAAGGGAAATTATAATTAGCAATGAATTAAGTTGATTTCCAAGACAGCACAACTGTCACTGTATTATGGATACTTTATGCTGAAGCAACATCTAAAAAGCAAGGTACCTTTTAATAATGCAGCACATTGGAAAACAAATTGCCACTCAAAGTAATGAACTTGAATAAATTCCAGCGATTAGTTGCACATGTTCTTAATTTGCACATATCCTTTGTTCCTAGGAAAATAACAACAATTATACAAAGAAAGCAAACAAAATTGCTGTGTTTCTGTATGGGCGGGCCAATATTCTAGCAGAACAATCAGATTTGAATGAATGATTAGTGGAAAAAGATCTTTGTAACTGTATCTGCATATATTAATCTGCATTTCCATATCTGCTTTTATTCTTTCTTTCTTTTTTTTTTCATTTCCACTAGTTTTCTTTGGAGTTTCTTCTTTTTCAACTATTTGCAAAATCCTCATAACCTTTTTTTATTTTTCGTTTTTAAGGGCAAGATGCTGGTGATTTGGAGTTGATAGGCCTACTCGAAAACCAAATGTAAGAGCAAAGTGTATTTCAAGCCCCATTCTAAGATTTCAGAAATTGGGATTGTTATTCCAAGAGTCTGATCATTTTAAAAAGTTGTGATTCTACATTGCAATGCACAAGGTTGTTGTTTTTAATGTGTTTGCTTCTTGTTGTTTTTGGATGGCTGAGATTTCTCTCTCTATCTTGGACAAAGTCTTGAGTTGGAGGCACCATAGTATGCCACTACTCAGAATGTGTGTGGTTTTTCATGCACTGCGGTGTATTGTGGGTTACAAGACAACATTATTATTGATTACATGTCATCAGGTCACCGTTAACTGTTAGTGATCACATATATGTTCTCCATGACAATCTGTGTCTAACTTGGTATTTCAAGTCTTACAACACTGCATTATTGTAACTGAATTCACACATCTTGGTGCTGGTCTTCCTCTTCTTTTTCCTTCCACCTTCTGCATCATTACAGCCTACCACAGAAAGCTGGTTCTTTGCATACTGTATGAATAGGATAGGATAGCTTGGTCCTATGTGTTTCAGGTGAGAGTTCTGGCTTGATTTATTTAATAAACCAAGGGTTTGTTTTCTTGGTTGGAGATAAACTACTAGCAAGATTAAAAGCTTCCCTAATGAGGACGATGAGATAGAAAAGTAAACAACAAAAACAATTCTAAATTTGTGAAAATAAAACAAACTCACCCAGTTTTCACTTTCCAAAACATTCCACTTTTCACATATTGCAGTGGTTTTGCATCTCAGTAATATGTTCCATGCAGCTGCCATCTACTGAAAACACCACAATTAAAATAACTAAGTAACATGCATTGCTTTAAAAATCCATGGAAAGTTCCCAAGCTTCATTCAACTAATGAAGATTTAGCATTTTGGTCCTCTGGTTTGCTTGAACCATTTTATCTACTCAGGTGTGTCAGCTGCTTCTGCTAACACATGCAAACATTCCACTGGCACAGCTCTACTCTGGCAGAGAGCTGCTAATTTTGGCTGTGCTATTTGACTTCTGCCTATTTGTCTGTAGCTGCTACTCAAAATGTAGTACATTTACCCATCCAAGGGAAGAGGAAGAGAAAAAGGGAAAGAGGAAGGAGAAGATGGGAGATATGGAGTGGGGTAGAGAGGGAGAGAGAGACAGTTTATTAATTGGACTTAATTACATATGTACATGCGTATATATGCAGAAGCCTACTTGTATCTCTATGGATTAACAAGGAACAGGCATGGAAAATGAAATCCTAAAAAGTGAGAATAGTTGCCATATCCCAAAGGTACTTTTTCAAGAAGCAACTGGACTTTCTATTTTTTCTTTTCTTTGGTTTTTCTCTTCAAAGAAATGTCTTCAAAGAAAAAAACAGAAAGTCCAGTTGCCTCTTGAAAAAACACATTCAGGACAGCCATGACCTGAATGACTGAGTATCTCCATAGACAATAGCTGCCATATGATTCACTTTTTATAAATCTAGAGAGAATGGGAACCAAATACAACCCTCAGGAAACTACCTCAAAAACCCATTCTTACACATTTTTCTGGCTGAGCTGATTGTAAACAGGAGTCAGTCTCTCAGGTAGTCAGGCATCAATCCAGGTAACTGTGAAACTGTGGCAGACAGTAAAATATTTCCATTCAGACATCACACGGTCATTTCTTCTTGTACCAGTTAATACAAATATTTAGGATATGTACTAATATACTAAATTTTGCACCAACCGCAACTTTTGGATGTTTCTCAAGGGTAGCCAGAAATAAAGGACATGTAAATAACACGGATGTTACCATGATAGGAAAAGCTGTCTCTAAAACTGATCAGATTAGAAATGGTAGAGAAATTAGGATTTGCTTTAATAGCTATGAGAGAAAATATGACTTAATACAAATCCTATGATAGCTGAGGATTAAAGAACATTCACAGCTAGTAGACTTATGCTTATACAATGAGGGCAAGCTCAGCCAATTCCAAAGTAGATGGATCCACATTTCCTAAGTCCAGTTTCCTATTATTGAAAAGCACCACTGGTTTTTGAGCAATTGCGTTTCTGGCAAATTTTCTTAAAGAGACAAGCTAAAAACAAATAATCTGAAAGTGCCCATGTACATTTTAGAAAAGCATGACAGTGCTCCTTTCAACAGGTTCTTCAACTTATCACATAAATGTTTTACTTTCATTTCAAAATAGAAGAAAATGGATCTAACTTTCAAATATTAAGAATGCAAAAATGAAAATTTGTCTCCTAAATTTCTTAAGGTAACATCGGAACAGGTTATATTATTATGATCAGGCTAATGACAGAATTCACCTAACATACTAATCTTAGACTTTTTAAACAGTTTATTAAATTATCTCAGTTGACTTAAGAAAACCATAAATTAATCAAACTAGCTAGATCTGCACCCAAAATTATACAGAAAATATAATTAAAATTAACCTAGATTTTTGTGTCATGCAAACAAAACCAAATGTTTGCTATTCTCAAAAAGTCATAGTGTTATGTTTAATATTTAAAAGTAGAAGGTAGTGAAATCCTGAGCATACTTGCTTTGGAGCAGAGTTATACTGAATATTCATAAACTTAAATATTTATTCTTGAATACTTCAAGAGATTGAAAATTATGCATGACAAATACTTTCAAAAGTCATTCTATTTTCAAATTAATCCAGTGCCACTGTTCTTCTTAGACAGCAACATCTTGGTATGTTTTTCTCTCTGGAGCTTATTTTACCTCCAGAATTAAGTTCATGGTTATATCCATCCAATCAGGAAAGAATATTATATTTGATATGAAGAAATTCTGTTCAAAAGAAAAACAAATAAGAATCGGTTGCATTTGGCCATGTAATGATATGTCTGAGAGCTTGAAAAACCAATTACAATTTAAGACAGCAATACAAATTCAAGTTAATATGCTAATATTTTTTGAAGAAGTGCAACAAAATAATAATACACAAAAGTTTGGTCTGAGACTTATTGCACAATAAATGAATAGACTTATTCCCATTGTGTTATATCATGTAAATTAGCCTCTGGTAAGTTAATCTGTGTTTGGTTAAATTTAGGATTCAGATATATTATAGTCAAGCTTGAATTGAATTTTTACTCTATTTAAAGCTAAAATTATAAAGTTGAACTCTTAGGAACAAATGAACATAAAGCTTCCTAAATCCTTCCAATTTATGAGATTTCCCCCTCAATTTTTTTTGTAAAATTGCAACAATGCAACCCTAGCAACACATTTCCATTTACTTTCATAGATCATGTTGATTTTATATATAATTATTGCACATTAATCTTTTGAATATCTTTATGTATATGAATCATTTTGCAAATATCAAGGATCACAAGAGGCAGAGAGAGGATCGAAGTGACATCATGTATGCCATGGCATTTGTGTGCAAATGACATGAATAATGCACTTGTGTCATTTTCTGACATTTTGAGACAATGTCATTTTGAATCAGTATGGATTCTGCTTCATGCCTTTATAAAGAATTTATGGAAGTTATTATCATGGACTTGGAAGATGAATTAAGTTGCTAAGAATTCTTAATTCTTATGTCTAGGATTAAGGGATTTTTATGTTTGACTGGAAAGAGAAGATCAGCTTTATAAATGTTAGACTGAATCATAGCAAAGCAAACTCAAATTTCAGAGAACTGCCCTGCTTCTGGGTTCCACTACATACCTATGGTAGTTCACAAATTTCTCAATGCCAAAGAGATAAGCAAATAATGTAAACCAAAACAGATTCTCTGACAGATTCTCTTCAGAATGATTAGCTTTGCAAGGAGTATGCAGCAGATAGTTCAAAATCAGTCCAAGTTGCCAAAAGCAAGATCAGGGTTATTAGCCAGTCCAGAGGTCAGATTTCACAAATCGCATTTTTTTGGATGTTCTTGTATTCATCATCAGACTAGACAGATGTTTCTGCTAAGACTACCATAATTTTTAAAATTACTCTATCACCTTTTTCATTATATATGTTTGGGTAGGGACTTCTGATACCAATAATTATAAGTTATTTTTCGCAGTACGTCAGCAGTCATCCTGCTTCTTTGGTGGAAGAAACAGAAGATTATAACACAAGTTTACTGCAAAACTTGAAACACACTTTTAAAAAAATCAGCAGTGAAAAATGTGAATTTACTTTTAGCATCCTGTAACTTTTCAAAACCATTGTCTTCCAAAACCTTTATGTAACATGAATCTGAAGGCCAGGAAGACTTGAATTGCCAGCTCTTTTGTCTACAAAATTGAAAACAGTGTATTGCAGCTGTGATTTAGTAGACAAATTGAAAAAGAAATGACTTGCAGAAGAAAATTTAGTCTAAATCTTTTGATAAATAGTCATAAAGGCAGCAAACTATGTGAGTATATTCATCTGGTTTTTCAATCTCACTATTTTTATCATTATCAATTTACTTTTTTTTTTATCATGAGCATAATCACATACTAAAGAAATACCAGGTAATTGCTTTGAATGTTTTTTTAGTTTCTGGAATCTGGTACTACAGAACCATTGTCCTGCTTCTGAATTACTTTTAATGGTAACTGGACTATATTTGAAGACAAAATAGATCTAAAAATGGCAATACATGTACATAGTATTGCACACAACTTATTTGACAAGCCACAGTATATATATGTATATGTATGTATGTATGTATGTATGTATGTGTATTAAGAAGCCACATCAGTCAACCCTCAATAGTCAAGTTAAAACTGAAGAATCAAAGCAGTAGATGAAAAGATGAGAAAATGAATAACTAGGAAAGAATATGACTGAATATTTTAAAAATGAACACAGTATTAAATAAATCAAAGCATAAAACAGAGAAACAAAGCTTGTTGTAACAGTTTTTTTTTCAATGCCCAGAAAGAGAGAAATGAGAGCTTGATCTCTAAGTATATGAAGTTCTTCAAATTGGATGTTACAGTATTGGAAAACTAGGTATACTATTTTCAGTTATTTCTCAGAACTATAGAAGTTAGGCTACCAGATCTGGACTGGACTACTAGATTCCCTGAATAGTTGTATAGCTATACCAGCAAAAAGTCAGGTGTTTACTAGTCATTTGCCAACTTCTAAGGTCAGCTGAATTTTTACAACATTGAGCAAAATGTATTCAGTGGACTCAGTCACAAGCTGAAAAATAGTGGCAGCTGGTAACATATAGCCAAAGTCCTTTTTGTAAGAGCAGACGTCAACAGTTGCTGGCTTTATCATTATTTTATTCAGTAAGAGAAAGAGGCATAGCTGCACACAAAATGGTTTATGTTGTTCTCTATTTCTTAGACAAGGAACAATTAGGGATGAGTCACACATTAAAAGTCAATCTGAAGCTTTCCTCTTTTTTTTTAACCTTACCTTACCTCACCTCTCCTCACTTTATTTCATCTTTTTCTGACTAGTTCCTAAGGCATGCACTCAATGTAATGGGTGCTTGGGGCTTGTTTCTATTACTATTTTAAGTACCCATTTGGATTCAGAAGGGATCAAAAATGTAGGTAATACTATATTTTGGTATACTTTAGTTAGATTTCTTTTTTTAAAAAATGTGTTCTTTAATGCAGGAGAATTTGGAGAGGAGGGAGAGAAGGAAGGAAGGCTTAAATAATGTGACATAGAACATAGACTAATAGAGTTGGAAGGCACCTTGGAGGTCTTCCAATCCATCCTCCTGCTCTATACCATTCTGGACAAATGACTGTCTTCTTGAAAACCTCTGATGATTGAGCACCCACAACTTCCAGAGGTAAGTGTTCCATTGATTAATTGCTCTCAAGTTTCTCCTTATTTCTAAGATTCTCCTTAGATCTATGATTCATACTGAGTACAGTCCAACTCCAATAAAGTCAATAGGCATTTTGCCTTTTCTGTCAATGTGAGGTGAATTACATGCCCATAAGGCCCAGAAGAGTTCTACTAGTGGAAGCAGATGTTTTTATAACTCTGCTGTCAAGAATTTACTAGACAACCTTCTTGTTCTGCTTTTTTGAGCACTATTTCCCAAGACATTTGATGTTCTCTCTTAGGTAGATTAATAGCACCATGGTGTGAGAGAATTTATTTTCCTGGATTTAAACATTCCCCTGACTCTTTAGACAGCAGATACAGATGAGTTTCATCCAACTTCCGCAAGCTTGTTTCTATGCCACTAATGACATTACTGTTTCAAGGATGAAAGCCAAATTGATCTTCCGGTATTAGCAGAGAGGAGAGGGCATATCTAAGCCAGTTAGTGAGAAGGATATTTACATCTCAAACACATTAAGAACATTTTCCTTCCGAGCGTTTGAAGTGCAATGTATATGTAAATAAAGACTCTCCAATGTTTTTCATCTTCAAACGAGCAGGTCTCTCTTAATATTTCACTTGAAGATATTACCTTGAAATAACTTTGGTGTCTGAGCTCCATATCAAAATGCTATGCAAATCAAAAGATACCAAATTTTAATCAAAAATTGATACATTACTTAGCTTTCTACCTTAGTGTTAGTGGTTTTTAGTGTGTGTGTGTGTGTGTGTGTATTAAAAAGCCTGACTGGGGCTTCAGCATTTTATTTCTAGCCAACTGGGTGTTTGTTCTCAGTGTCTATTTTGAAAGACGATGATTTTGAAATGGAGAAATCCATGTGACCACAGATATAAGGGAATTGATATTTAGCAAAAGTTGAACTTAATGGGAGAAGTAATATGTTTCTTGCAGTGTTCCAGGCTGGAGCCAAGTCCAAACTGATCTTAACAAGATCAATCAGTTTAGATATTATGTCATTGTCACCAGTCCTCCTAAATAAAGAACACATTGTATCAGAAATAAAGATGAATCCTTATGCAGCACTGACAACATGCTAGAGCAAGGGTCTTCAGACTTGGCAAGTTTAAGACTTTATTTTTTATTTTATTTATTTATTTTGTCAA
>AZIM01002310.1:72538-83153 GCA_000516915.1 Ophiophagus hannah
TACTGTAAAGTCTCCAGTCAGAGGTGGTATTTGCCAGTTCTCAGAACTACTCAAAATTTCCACTACCGATTCTCCAGAACTGGTCAGAATCTGCTGAATACCACCTCTGATCCAATGTATACAATATATTCACTTTCACAGATGAAGAAATAAATTTAAAGCCATACAGCAGAAATTGGAAGCTGGCCTACTGTGTGCCATGAAAAATGTAACATTATAAATATTTGTCTTCAGATCACTCCCTACGGAAAAAGACTGAAACAGTTGGAGAATCTATAATAAGTCTGAAAGTCAGGAGTAGGTCTTGTGACTTTGGTATTTTGACAGAATTTTTGATCAAAGATCAAATTGGGGCATAAGAAAAAGAGCAAGAGTGCTTACTTAGGTGAACCTGTCTCTAGAAAATGCTATTGCAGCAAAAATTATTCACTTGCAATTCAAAGGTATGGGATAGCAATGATATTATTCTGATATTGGCAGAATCTTAGCTAACTCTAGTCAGAAACAGCAGGAAACAGCAAGGAAAAAAGCTTGGAAATAGGAAAAAGTATATTTAAACAAGGCAATAGGAAGCATAATTATAAAGAATATCCTACATATTTGTAGAAATTAGCAAATGCAAAAAAGTATAACCACATGCCTAAAAAGTGCTAGAGTACAAAAATCCAAATAAGAAATATGCAAAGAAATGCTAAAGGATTGTGAGTCTGAAGAATATTTTTTCATAGGCTGAATAGACGTGGACAAGGGGAACCACACAAAGGAGTATTGGCTGAAATAATACACATCAAGGGAATGCCCAGTGCTTATAAGATCGATACTGGTAGAAAAATCAGTCTAATAGTTGAAAGTGATTGCAACAAATTGAAGTCTAAACCTGACCTTTGCCTAGTATTTATGTGTCCAAGCTTATCTCAACAAATGCAGTAACTTCATTTCTTGTGTCAGGGCCTCCACGTAAAGAATCAATGCAGCTAAAAACTTTTTAAAAAATTGAACTTTCATCTATACTAGCCATCTGGGTTAAAGGGACCAGGAAATTCCATAAATGCAGTCCTCAAATGTATTTAGCAACCATTTGAAGTTATGATGCTGAAAAAAGGAACTTGTGACTGGTGCATGCACACCTGTTGCAAAATCACTATAATCATGGGATAATGATTTGGATACTTGCCGACTATTGGATATGTCTGTGCTGTAATCATATGATCACTATTTGCAACTTTCCCAGATAGTTTCCAACAAGCAAAGTTGGTGGGTATAATGGAATCCATTAATGGCCTTGGAAAAAAGAGAAGGAGAGTTGCTGGCTAGGAAACAACCAAATAAGAGGGGCATTTATTTCTGCAATTATTTAATAGTCACAAAAAGAAACTGAAGCAGGACCTGTCTTAATGGACGAGGCAGTGAAAAATGGCAGGCTGAAAGTTTTACTTTCAGACTTAAACGATTCTGTTCATGTTACTTTATAGTAAAATAGAATTAGTTTCATCTAGTCCCATTTCCTGGTTTACCTTGGAGGGCTGACAAAATGGAAGCTTACAGGGAAGATTACAAATCATGATATCTCTGTTAACCACAAAGCCAAAAGAAAGGTTGTAAAATTGGGTATCACTTAATAATCATACCACTTAAGAAATCCAGTTCCTATTGTGTTTGCAAGTCTAAGACTACCTATATGTTTATTGGCAATTATGTGAAAAAGTTTTTTTTTTNTGGCTACTCTAATGTTGCAGGAAATCCTGGATAGTGCACAATGGATATAGACATTCCCATCAGCTTTATTGGGAAGAATTTAATATGCATGCTCCATTTTATCATACTGTGTCCAACTCTTGCTTTCTGCCCCAGATATATGTAAATCTTCCTTAAAGTATGATACCTATAATCCTTCAGAATAGAAAGGGGGAAAATCTGTTTTGCTAGGTATTTGCATGACTTTTTCTATCCACATTGATAAGCATACTATCAGATCATCAAAGTGATTTAACCAAAAGATCCATATACTGTAATTATATCTAAACTCTTCTTAATATTTCAATTGATTTAAATATTTCTCCTAGTTCATACTTACTTGATAATAAGTTAGACTTCATTGAAAAATATCTTTTGTAAGGAAGATAAATATATTTTCAATATAGGTCACAGTCCAGCAATTTGGGATGGACATAAGACAGATTGTGTTATGCAATATAAAAGCTGAAAGTAACGGTTCAGTAACGTTTACTAGTCAATATAAAAAAGAACAACAAAGGTGGCTGAAGTGAAGATGGAACAGCACCTGTTTATAACTTTCATCAGTCTCATCTGTTTTCCCCCCCACAAATGTAGTCCATTAGTTTAAGATGTCAGGATAGATTTTCATTTTGTACCACACAAAGCTAAAAACAAGAAACACATGCATACACGCACACATAAGCATATGGGATATGGGATAAGACTGTGCAATATTTTGTTATTTATTTTACCCAGTTAAACTGTCTAAAAGGCACTCAGTCAAAGCTATACTTATAATATTTAACATGTACATTTATCTGCAGCTAACATTTTGTGATTAATATTGGGACAAAAAGTCCTATTCTATTCTCCTATACATCTTCCATACAGCTGTTTCAGCCAACACTTGATTCTAAGTTGTTCCTTGTAAAATTCAACTTCTATACACAGTTTGGCAACTCAGTAATTATTTTTTTTCTTTTTGATATTTCATGGTATTCATAAACAGTTCCAAGGAGGGAAGCAAGTGGATTTATTAGATTTAATAATGACAGGTCTGTCTCAAACCAGAATGATGTGTTGCAGTCAGTTGTCTGTCATCTGCTTTGATCACAGTGTCTTGACAGAAGTGGGAATGTTTAACTATTTACTCAGTAAATTTTTATCTCTTCTATTTTTAGAAGAGATTCTTTGTCTGTTATCCCTACATGAAGAAATATTTAAAGACTGTTAAATACTTCATGATCACCCTATTTGCCTATTTATGAAGAAATTAACATATTTTGAGTTAAAACCATACACACAAGATAACAAAGTAAAAAATGAATCAAATTAGATGGAGGTGTACAAATTCAAATTCAGGATATACAATCCTGAGAATGGAAAGAGTCATCTTAAATCAACAGCAGAAACAACTGGATAAGCAGTGACTGCACATTCAGTTTTATCTTCTGGGATTCATAGTGGTCAGCCTGATATCTGAACCTGTCAATTTAGTTTTCTTCTTTAAAAAAAGCTAAACTATATTATCCCATTTATTTTTAAACAATGATAAGGGGTTTAAATTCTAATGAAAAGAATTAAACTTCTTGACTTTGAATTCATATGCACATTTCCCCAAACATACCATATTAAGTAACGAGAACAGGATTGGATTCTGTTCTTGCAAATATTTTATCATTCATTTTCTACTTAAGTCCAGAAGCTAGTTAGTATGTGATTTGGAAAGTAAAAACAAACTAAGTGCCTACTGAATCAATTTCAACGTGTTCTTTTTAAAATTTTAACCCTAATAAGTAAAATAAGAATACTTATACAAGCTTATCTGATTACTAATGTGCTCATAGTTCCATTTGTATGCAACATGATATAACAATAAAGTCTTATATGCATGAGTTTTAAGTTTCTGCCCATTCTCTTCTTCTTTCCTCCCTTGAAATAACCAAGCAGAACAAAAGTTTCTGACTATTTTTCCAAGCAGTCACAATTTCTAATTGTTCTGACCAGCAGTGGGATCCTACCTGTTCCACTACCGGTTTGGTGATTGTGCACATACACCTAATGGACAAGTGCAGCTTTC
This sequence comes from Ophiophagus hannah, assembly GCA_000516915.1. NCBI lineage: Eukaryota > Metazoa > Chordata > Lepidosauria > Squamata > Elapidae > Ophiophagus > Ophiophagus hannah. The sequence continues at coordinate 76,335 of AZIM01002310.1, forward strand.
CACACATCACCTGATGCCTACAGTGCCAATCAACTGAGAGGATAAAGAAGAGAAAAGCACAGTGGTGGGTGAGAAGGCCGATCCTGCATTTTTCTCTTCTTTCTCCTCTCAGCTGATCATCGGAGACTTTTTTTTAACTATCGGTTTGGACGAACTGGTAGCAATTTTTGCTACTGGTTTGGCCAAAACAGGCCAAACTGGTAGCATGCCAACTACAAATTATGGTTGAGTAGCTGTAAAGCAAACTGCTAGTACAGTATTTATCAAGGACATCTGGAAAATTCCACATTTAGAGAATGGGTTATAGACAACTTGTGAAAGACAAATCTACAAGTGTCCTATAAAAAGCCACTAATTAAGATAATAATTACTTTATGATATAAAAGAACTATTATTTATTAGGCCGGTGAGGAAAGGTAGTGAAACTTTAGTCTCAGTGCTAAGTTAACTTCTGTCCATTGCCTAAATACTGAAGAGATGCTAAATCAGTTTTAAAAGGTCTTAGTAGTGAGTATACACCATCTAATGATCTTGACTAGCACCAATCAAAGTTCATGGTTCTGGCTTCACAAGAAACTACAGTTAGTTATAAAGGGAGGCTTCCATTCTCCTTAAAAGGGTTATATTTTGTTTATAATTGGAACATGATTGGCATGTTGTAAGTGGTGAGTTATCTTCAACTATTCTTTCTTGATTCTTTAAGAGTAGGCAGCTTAAAGAAATTCAGAACTTATAATAACTAACTTAAAATATGAACCTGTCTTTTCAGAATGTGCTTACTGTGATCAAGCTATTCCCTTGGTTATATGTTTACCAGCAGCAAATATCATTGTCATTCATTTATGTGTAGAATGTGTCTGGCTACACTCTAAGAGGATGAACAGGGAGCCTAGGGAATTTCTCTGATCAAGCACTACTCCTCAAATATATACTTGAAAGGCTTTACTAAGCAGTGTTATCTCCTGTACAGAGCATAAACACCTGTCTTTGCTGTTCCAGACTGATTCCCAGTTTATTTTAGTATATCAAGGCTTGCTCACTTCTAATTTAAATATGTTAGAAGACCTAACTCCTATCGAGAAAACACAGAGGGTTCATACCTCTGTGTTCCCACTAAAAACATCAGTTACATGGTTATCCTAATTCCACCCCACACATCCAGGTCAGAAATCTTCAGATTGTATTTCCTGGCTTTAATATAGTTTTAAAATACAACTTTTAGAATTATGTAGAGCTACAGAGGGGTATCTTTCTGAACTGATAACCCAGGCTGTGTACCAGTTTGATCTGTTAGTGCTGAGTGGTCAAAGTACCTTGATCAATGCACAGAAGATCCTTTTTATCTTTATCAAACCAAGTGATCACAGAAATCAATCCATTTTAACATTTTAAATTGAAGAGTGGAGGAAGAGAACTTATGTGAATGTTTCAAATGAATTGAATTGGATCATTCTGATTACCAGCACTAAAGTGATGTTTTGATTGGATTGCAGGTCATGCACAGACTCTTTGTAACTTCCTTTGATATACATACCTTTTCACACAAATTCTATGGGAGACCTTGGGAAATTAGATAGATTCTAGGGCAAAAGTTCCACCACAGAGTGATGGCCCATCTATCAGTGATGAAGTTCAATGTAGTGCAGAGAACTACAATGAAAAACAGGTAAGCCACTTCTAATTTCTAGTCATTAAAAGAAAGTTTTCTATCTCGGAGTAAATGCTGCTAGGGTTATGAGATAAAGATACTGGCCTCAATAGAGAAAGGCATGTTTACATGAGAGAGCTTCAAGAATTTCCCATAGTTGCTACCAAGGGTTAAATAGACACAAATCCAGACTTTTGTATCCTCACTGAGATACAAACATCTTTTGCAAACTGTTCCTTCAACCTTTTTTTAAAACAAACAAATAAATTTTCAACTATTTTCCACTAGATTTCAAATAGGAGAAAAATAAATATTGGTGTTTGACTGCAATCAGTTCCACAGGGCACCTGTTGGAAGACCCCATAAATATGCCCCATAGAAAATGATGGCAAATTTATTATATATCTTCCCCATTTGGAACCATGATTGGTTAAAATTACTCTGTTATCATTAAATGTTGGACTATATGAAGTTCATAGAAAGTGCTACTTTGTGTGTGTGTGTGTGTGTGTGTGTGTGTGTGATATCATCCTCATTTGGATATTTTTTATAAACACAAACATTTAAATAAACCAAAATAGAGCTTACATTGGGTTTTCAGTATTCTTTTTCACCTTCTATCTAAATTTGTGTTACATGAATGGTCAGTATTAATTGACCGACCTACTTTTCAATATTGCAAAGGATAATCAATTTATCAGGTAAAATATAAATTTCATATTCTGATGGCAGCATCAAGGTAATGTAGAAGAAATCCATGTTCAAATATTGTTTTACATTATATTGCTCTATTATTATCATTATATTGCTCTATTATATTGCTCAACATTACTATAGGGAGATTTGAAAACTAGAGTGAAATTTGAGGTAACAAAATTCTTGTAGAGTTTCAAAGTCAAGCAAGGGAGATATGATAAAGTCAGTAAAATCTCTCTGAAGCTCAGAATCCCTCAGACTTGATTTTGACAATTGCATAAAGGAGATTTTAGCAGAATGTGGAAGTTTTTGCTTGGAAATACCATGCATACTTGTATTAAGGAATAAAATTGTGTGTGTTTGTGTGTGTGCATTTGTGTTAAACTCTACAACCGAAATAGTAAAACCATATTGGTTTAGGGAAAAAATGTGTGAGGCAATATCTCCATTTGCGGATGGAGCCTGTGTGATAATAGGAGGATGTTTCTGAGATGAATGTAATATGTATATATTCTAAGGAAATTACATACTGTTTCCATCTTGCCTCATGTACATACTGTAGATATTCTGAGAGAGAGATGTATATTATAAATAGATAAGTGATTGTTTCCTAGAAATGAATTTTATAAATAATTCACTCTGCACTATGCTTGTCATAATAAATGAGGCATATTGATTGATACAACATTCATTTTCTCCCTTCAACTCTTCATTGATAAATTTTGATTGCTTCGAATTAGTGTTCCAGCAATCACCAACAGCCAGGAGTAAAGTGCATATTAGCTACCTCCCTTTTATCAACATTGTCTGCTATAATAAATTATTGCCTTTCATGCTTTCTTTATATCCATCATAATATAAGTCTGTGTACCCGTGGTTATAAAACTGTACAGCTCTTTTGTACATTGTTAACTCTGATCTTATATAATATGAATTCTAGCTTGGGAATAAAAAGATCTCTGAGTGGCTTTATTTTCATCTGGTCATTTCAAATGTCAGTTAGAAAAGCATAATATTGAGTATTTATCATGAATATAAAATGCAGTAGAAATTATGGATAGGGACAAACAAATTTCACTTTTGTTGAGCTTCTCTGTTTTTTCCAATCTACTATAAATTTTGCTCAGTTTGATTTTTGTAATAAAAAAATGTGCAATTGTTCACAAGCATTTTAACTATGTGTGTCAGAATATATGTACTTTTCATTCTGTTTTCCCTTAAATATTCCATATCAGTAGCAATTTTATATGCCAGTTGTTATGCAAATGTTGTTTGCATGATGTACATTCTGAAATGTACTGCAAAATTTAGAAAGTTTGTACATTTGTAACATTCATAAAATTTTATGAAATCACCAGAAAATTGAAAACAGAGAGAGACTGGATATCAATTTATATTTACAGTGCTTTCTGGTATAAAGATGTGCCTCTTCTACTTTAATATTGTGTTCAGATCATAGCTGACCTCATGTCATGAGCAGTAATATGACTCGCCACATCCATAATATAATCCTAATCCAGGGGTCAAACTCACTCATGTCATCATGGCAGCATCACGTGACATATCAGGACTTTTTCCCCATTTGCTAAAAAGAGCGGAGGCGGGACCAGCACATGATGCATCTGGCCTGCAGACCATGAGTTTGACACACCTGTTCTAATCAGTGACCTCCTTTGCATTACCAAAATTGGGTGTGGAATGTACTCCATCATGGAAATGTTCTCTTGGGTCTTTCATGTAACGTACAGGATGATTCTGGGGCAGGGGAAGGGATTATCTTATCATTCAGGAATCTCTGGGGCCACATGTGAGACCCTATCTATGAAGGCAGAAGGATTAGTTGGGATTGCTGATACTATACCAGCCTCTCATCTGTACAGCAACTTATTTGAATGTGCTTCTCTATTGTCTGGCTGAATATGTGTTTGTTTGTATCCCACCCTTATTGTTTTTACAAATAACTCAAGTAGCGAACATACCAAATACTCCTTCCTCCTCCTTTTTCCCCCACAACAACAACCCTCTGAGGTGGGTTAGGCTGAGAGAGAGGGACTGGCCCAAGGTCACTCATCTGGCTTTCATGGCTAAGGCAGGATTTGAACATATAATGTTCTGGTTTCTGCCCTGGTGCCTTAATCACTAGACCAAACTGACTCTCAGTGGTTTGGAGCTTCCCAGGTTTATGATTCTTGGAATGTTTAATTTGCCTTCTCTGAGCCAGATGGTAGAAGTACCTTGAGAGTTTAGGGCCACCACAATAATCATGTTCTAATCCAGATTATTGGGCCAGGATATTTCACACACTGAATTGGGGCTTTGTTTTGGAGACAGTGATGATATGATTTTGTATTGGAGTATATTGATATCAGTACCTTATCATGGATAGATCACTTCTTCCTAGCCTTGGAGTTCTTTGTAGCCACTTTCCTGTGTGGAGAGGAAGGTTACTTGATTGGAAAGTTTCAGAGGAATTTGGTGTTGTTCCTGAAGTTCTTTTGAATGGTTCAACTAAGGTGTTAATCATAGAGATTTTTAATTATCCAGGTCATGGTTGTCCGAAAGGTGCTCTTCAAAAGACAACTGGATTTCCTTAGGTTTTTTTCCCTGTGTTTTGCTTCTTATCCAAGAAACTTCTTCCATTCTGTTCTTCACAACAGAAGAATATTTTTGGATGAGAAGTTAAATATTTCAAAGCAAAAAATAAGAAAATGTTAGTTATAGCTTGGAATGAGTATGAGATAATGGTCTTATTTCACTGCCTTTATTTTGTGTAAATTGGGGACGGACTTGTTTGAGATACTCATGTTGCATTCTTGGTCCAGGTCCAACAATTTTTTATATAACTGTTGGCTTGGTATCATCTCATCCTCCTGTTCCTCAAGGCCCTCTGCCATTTACATTGAGATGTTAGTTAGTGGTACCCAACTTTAATGAATTTGTGATTGAAGATGATATATATTGTATGAGGAGCTTTGTAGAGAAGGGCTTTTTGTTTCAGTTTCAGGTTTCAGCTATAAAAGATATGTTACTGCTGCAGGTACATAGTTAGCTGAATGGGGAGATTTGAATGTTTGGGGTGTTTAGGTGGCTATGCGAGAGGGGCTTCACTCAAAATAAATGTGTTAAGCCATCTATAGGATCATATAAAGTTTAACAAATCTATTTCAAGCTGTTTTCTGTAAATAATTCGTGGTTGATTTGGAATATTTCAGATTGTTGTTTTTTTGAAATACGCATCTTTTCAAGCTTCAATTTCTTCACTGACCATGGGACATTAAATTCTAGTTTAAGTTGTTATTAAGTCAAATCCTTTCTTCTTCCTTCCTGCACAGTATTTCCTGTTCCATTGGCTGCCAGGAAACCTTCAAAGCATAATATAGCTATCATAATACTTAATGGTTGGGCAGGTGTTTTCCTCAAATGTTTCACCTCTTATCTCTAAATATACCTTATGTCATTGTGGCTGAGTAGTTCAATTTTTGTTTCATCTGGAATGAAGTGCTTCATTCCAAATGTTTCAGGCTTATCAAGATTTTCTTTAGTCAATGACTATTATGAAGAGGTCAAAGAAAAGATGTACTTCTGATAATTCTGCCATGAAAATTATCATTATAGTAACACTGAGCTATAGATCTGAGAAAAACTACTCCTATATCAATTAAACTTTTCCTCAGGTCATTTACAGTAGCATTTGGTTTTTATTTGCAAATCTGAATGGTTTGGGAGATAGTTCTACCAGAAATTGTTCATAGTTTTTAAGTTGTTGCCTTTCCTTCAATATCTCAATATAACTTTCATTTAATGTTTCTTGCAGCTGAAATTTGAACTGTAAATATTTAGAGACATTTTATATCTGTTCCCTGCTTTTTACTAATAAATTATCTCCATCTTCAAATGCTCAAACAGGTGCTTAGAGGAGCTTATGTTTGACCAAAACTAAGTAAACAATAATGACAACCTGAGAAGTTAGATGAATCACATTTTTCTATAGAAATGGCATCTCTTAATTTTAGGCTTAATGAGTCAGCCATTTGTTAGGATCATATTATTAATTCTATAGCAAGCAAACCAACAAAAAACCCTTCTATACTTGCCAAATTCACTGTGTCTTAATTTTGAATCTTTAAACAAGTTCACATGAATAGTAAATATGCATTCAAATTTTCAGATGTCATATCAAGGTTAAATTTAAATTTGTAGCATACAGAAATTTTGCGAGCTTCAGTTAATTTATGAATTTATTAAAATGTGCAATTTAACTAAGGGGATCTAAACTATTGCATACAAATGAATTATCTTGTATACTAGGGCATTAAAGATGAAGCAACATTATCAGCTTTTCTTTGTGAATAGCAATAGCACTTGGACTTATATACCGCTTTATAGTGCTTTACAGCCCTCTCAAAGCGGTTTACAGTCAGCATATTGCCCTCAACAATCTGNAATCTGGGTCCTCATTTTACCCCCCTCAGAAG
>AZIM01002310.1:83158-95338 GCA_000516915.1 Ophiophagus hannah
AAGGCTGAGTCAACCTTGAGCTTGGTGGGATTCGATCTGCCAAATTGCAGTAGGAGTAGCTTGCAGTACTGCACTCTAGCCACTGTGCCCTAATTTTATTTGAGTGCCTAAAACATTTTTTTCAACCATTAAGTATTCCTGCTGGCTGAAAAGAAGAAAAAAAAGTTGGGGATCCCTGTTCAACGTAATAGTGCTGTCTCTCCAAAAATAAGATGCTTTGTACCTAGTCATAGCTCCACCCTTCAAATGGTATGGGAGTATAAACAGATTTCCAGAAAAAAAAACGCAGACTACAGGAACCATTTGTGCTTCAGTTTGAGTTGCAGACAACACAGACTCATCCCCAATAGCCTGCACCTATGTTCAACAGTGAAGGGACACAGGACAGAAAACATCCTGCAGAAAGCACAGCTCCACAACACAGTCCTTTCAGCAGTTCAAGGAAGGTTCCACACCCATTTGCACTACTCAGGGGACGCTGAGGACCCAGATAAATTCCAGGTGACCTCAACAACTCTCCAAAAGAGTGCAAATGACCAGCTGTCTGAAAGGAATATAAATCTTTCCATACCTCACCATCCAGTCAGAGCTGAAGAAGCTTCTTGGATGAGAAGCAAAGTGTCTTCAAAGAGAAACAAAAAAGTCCAGTTGCCTCCTGAAAAAGCACCTTTCAGTTGTCTGTTTTAATTGAAAAATTGATATACTTAGTGTAATGCATACACATTTCTTCAATATATGTATGCCAGTCTATATGAGCAATGACAATGTGGTTTTGTACTTCTATTAAATTACATTCTGACACAAATCTTTTTTATGAGATCAAAATACCTGTTAAATCCTTCTATAAGTTTCTTTTCCTCCACCCAAGATTGTCCTTTCTAAAAAAAAATGGTTCAGCTTTTCAACACCTTTTTCAGGTTCATAAAAACCTTAAGGATATAAGGTTATTTCATGTTTCACATCAAAAGTAATGTTTTTTTAAACATATCTGAGCTACTGAATCAAGAAACTATAATATGTGATCAGCTGACCCATGCAGGAGCTTTCAGATTTAGTTCAAAATTGTCTTCATTAGACACAAATACTTTTATGTGGTCTTTTTGTTAAATTTCAATATTTTGTTGAAATGTTAGGTATAATTTGGTCCAAGCAGAAATGTTCAGTCTTGCCTAATAAATCAATATTTAGGCAATCAATATTTACACTTAGAGACTTTATATGAGGCAGTTTCATTCTATCTCTTTCAGTTGTGCCAGTTTTAAACAATTAAAGCATCAGTGCTTATTATCAATGTTAGGGGAGGCATAACTAACACAATTATGACATATGAAATAGCAAATATTTAAATTATATCCTCCTCCTCCTCTTCCTAATATGCATTACAAAAGCAGACTATATTTGGTAAATCTATCTATAAATTAAAGTGCATGAGACTTAATTATTTTTTAAATCTATATTAGAATCTATTGATTACAAATATTGTAAGAAAATTGCAAGTGATTTAAAAATTACATCCCCCCAAATGGATAATATAGATTTGATTTAGACCTGCCCATTTTTTAATCCAAATAATCCATTTGTAAATTTAACAACAAAATGGTATATTTTTTAAAAAAAGGTGCAATAAGTATCTATCTCATAGGTCTAGGATTTATTATTTAAATGGAAGCCCAAGTAAACAAATAATAAAATATTATACTTTTATTTCTTAGACTATTCAGCCAAAGAATATATAATGCCCTGTGGAGACATTTCTTCAAACGGAAACACTTCTAAATCATGCATGCAATATATTGCTCTATGATTTTACCAAACTGTTAGCTTTTAGTACCAACTGCTATTTTCTATGTTTTTGTAGGTCAGTAGGGCTTGAAATTTGTTTTTTTTAAATTGGGACCAAGCAGAGCTACATTCTTTTTCCACATTCCTAAGGCTCATTATTTTATGTCCCTGGAGCCCCCAAGAAACAATGAGGTATATAATTAATGGATAAATAATACAGCTCTATATTTATTTCAATTGAAATGTTGCAAATAAAGAAAAGCAGTCAGCTTACAAAAAGACTAGACCTAAAATTGCTACAACTGAATACCCTTTATCTTTGAATCAAGCTGTATTAAAATCAGATTATAATGTTTTAGGATTCCTTAGAGTTAGTAAATTGACTAATCCACTCAGATTGGGAGAACTCATTTGAAACTTTAAGTGCAGCATTGAAGGGTCTATAAAAATTATGCTTATTAAGCATTTTACTGTTTCTTGTGGGCAAAGGTCTTTCAAGTGATTATCTCATTAATCTGTACAACTGCTCATATAAAAAACAATAAACATGAATGTTTATCCTTATTATCCTTATTTACACAGGGAAACAAAAGTACACATACCTACCCTGTTTTCCTGAAAATACAACCTACCCTGAAAGTAAGTCCTAGCTTGATTTTTACACATGAGCTCAAATAAGCCCTACCCCAAAATAAGCCCTAATTAAGATTCTACCCACTCTATAGTGCACAGGTAAAAATTAAGCTAGAGTGGAGATGAGGGTGTGGAGCTGCCCCACTACTTACCTTTGGACAGTAGCCAGGCCTCACACACCCTGACACCTGCCTTGCCGGCCCATTTCTTCTGCAGCCAGCAAAGCTGGCAAAGCTTTCCTGAAGGCCTCTAGCTGATAACAATGCACAAGATCAATTTGGAGCTCTGTTATTAGCTGCAGAGGCCTTCAGGAAAGCCTTGCCAGCTGCAGAAGAAGTTGTTTCTGAAGGCCTCTGACAGCAAAAAGGAAGCTGGGGGTGACGCGTGCAAGTAAGGTTAGTCAGTGGATGACATCCCCTGAAAATAAGACCTGGTGCCTTTTTTATGGCAAAAAAATATAAGACAGGGTCTTATTTTTGGAGAAACATGGTATACCTATATCTATATATAGGTTTATAAAATGTCTTCATGAAGGGGAATAAAAGACAATGAAATTTGCATGCTATCAGTTTTCCCAACACTGGCCTATGTTCCTCATTAATTTGAGCCCTATATCATGTCACAGTTCAATGTGTACATTAACCCATGATCCAAGATAATTACAATTTGTAATTTTAGAATGCCTATTCCAATATAATATAAGAACTCAATGAGATAAATCCCCTTCCCCTTTCCAGCTTCAATGAAATCAGTTCATAGATAAACCAAGATATTTCCCCAAATATTAAAACATTGAGCAGAGCCCGCAAAGAATGGGGAAATATTAGGGAAAGTAAGAATACAAACTGGGTCTAGCATATATTGAACTTATGTTCTTAATAATCTTGAACTATTGATTGATTTCTCTAGAGACTAGACCATTTGATTCCTTTAACTCAGAATTTATAGTGGGATTTCATTGGCTGGAATAAGTAAGAAGGATGGAAGAAAGGATCTCCATCCTATCAAGCATTTGTTTGTTATATATAAGATATAAAGAATTGATCTCAAGCTCTGTTGACTTCTCAGAGATGCCTGTTTAATTTATTTCACTGTGATATGGAAATGACTGCCACCTTCTAGGATTTTAGAATGTTTTTTTCAAGTCCTTAATCTGGTCTATAAGACACCTAGTTTGACTTAGTGGTTAGGGCAGTGATGGTTAATCAAGTGCCCAAAGCACACATGCGCGCACCCCCAAAATGCAATGCACATGCATCCCTGCACATGCACCCCACCCCTATGCATGCATGCACATCCCCATGCATGTGCCCCACATCCCCTGTGCATGTATCCCACCCCCACACATGTATGGCAGAGACACAAAGACCAGCTGGCCGGCAGGAGGCATGCACGTATATGTGCAGTGAAGCTGAGCTGGGTGATGGCTTATGTGCCCACAGAGAGGGCTCTGCATGCCACCTCTGGCATGCATGCCATAGGTTCGCCATCATGGGGTTAGGGCATCAGGCAAACCACTTCTGAAAAACTTTGCTCAGAAAGCTGCTTGTCTAAGCAGTCTCCAAGAATCTGACATGGTTGAATAGAAAGGGGGAAAAACCTGGTCTACAGTACTGGGACTGTAGATTGCTATTTTCCTATCCAAATATAAATCAGTTTTAAACTTGCTTAGCTTTTGAATGCAGCCAGGTTACATTCAGGTTACAGCCAAAGGGGGGAAAAAACCTTTCCCCAAAGATCATTGTATTGGAGAGGGAAGAAGAACAATCTCAGGATTTCTTCCATTTATGCCAATATTACCCAAGGGTCAGCAGAGTAAATCAGATAGAGAATGGGACTGAATCTGTAGATGCAGAAATAAAATAAGTAGGAATTGAGAAATGGGTGAAAGGCTTAAAATTTGAGCAAAAAAAAATGTAGAGATCATAATGCTCATCTTAGGCTTGTCTTCCAAGGAAAGTTACACCACTAATTGTAATACATACTCTAATATAAAACTGGTTAACTTCTTGTGAAATTATTCTAGCATGCAATTCATATAATAAAAATTAAAATAATTCAAATCTTTGGGATGGTGAAAAATCCCTTTTTAAAAAGGTTTATACTCAAGCATTTTATTGGTGAGGCTTAGTGATAACTTCAGGAAAGCTTAAATGTGATTGATGCTTATAGCCTGACCTCGGGCAGAAAGACCTTGAAATCTCATGAGAAAGCCTGCCCTTGTCACTGTATATACCACTGTCATGGAAATTAATTGGCAGTGCATGTCAAATGTCATAGCAGAGCATCCAGGCCAACTTGCTGAAGCTTCATACCTCAAATTTGAAGGGTGCTTGACTCAGTCAGGTTACATTTGGGGTAAGTAGCTTGAGGGTTGCAAATAATTGTAGCATCATGACCAAACTGTCTTCATGGTAAAGCAATATTCCCAAATGAGGAAAAAAATATGGCTGGAAAATAAGGGGAAAAAATAGACCAAAATATTGCTGAAAATTGATAAACCTGAGAAAAGTTTTCTCCTAAATATAATTTGTGGAAATAATATTTTGTATGGGTTGCATACCAGCATTCCATTCATGATATTCTTCTAGTAATGAATCAGAAATTGAACATTTTCACCACTTCTTTCTTTTGCAGCCCAGGCACTTTATGAATATATCTTGTAAAAGACTGAGGAATCATATTTACCACTATGAAAACAAAACAGTGTAGAGAAAAAGTTGTCTTCTGAGAAAATCAGAAGATAATGTTGAAAACAAATGAATAGGGCAGAAATGCCTTTAGCTACAAACATTCCTGTTGAAAAAAATGGCTACCTTTGCAAATAAATTGAAAATTAAGTCCTGATTGCTCTTCTAAGTGATATCAAAGTATTCTTTTTCTCTACGTCCATGTCCATATGTCTCTTCCTCTGATTTCATCCCAATAGAGCAGGGTTGGCTTAAGAAATCCAGGACTCTCAACCCAACATCCTTCTTTGACAAAGTGGCTAAATTAGTGGATCAGGGAAATAATCTGGACATTAATTTACTTAGATTTCAGTAAGGCAAAGTTCAGTAAGGCAAAGATGACTACAACCCATGTCTTGGTAAGATAAAAATGTGGGATACAAAGTATCACCACCAGATGGATTCACAATTGGCTAACCAACCATACTCAACATGTAATCCTCAACTGAACTGCATCTAAATGGAGAAAAGCATTTCTCTAAGGTGCATCAAGGTTACATCTTAGGCCCAAAATTCTTCAACATCTTTATTTGTTACAGAAAAGGGGATAGAAGGGGAACTAATCAAACTCATAGATGATGCCAAATTGGGGAGAATAGCCAACATTTTAGAAGATAGATTCAAGACACAGAAGATCTTAACATGAACACTGGGCCCTATCCCAAAAATGCAATTTAGTGGTAAGAAAAGTAATATACCTACTTATACTTACACAATGAGCAGGTATAGAATAGATGGTATATGGCTCAACAGTAGAGACTTTTAAAGAGATGTAGGTATCCTAATGGACAACCAATTAAGTATGAGCCAGTAATATGTTGCAACTGCCAAAAAAGGCAGTCCTAGGCAGCATCAATAGAAGGATAGTATCAAGATCATGGAAAGTTAGTGCTGCTTTATATACCGCACTGATAAGATCACACTTGGCATATTGCATCTACCAATAAGATTAGGGATGATTGAATAGCAGTCTTCCAGTACTACAGGGTCTGTCACAAAGAAGAAAGGACCAGCCTATTCTCCAAAATACCTGAGGCAGGAAAAGATGAAACAGAAGTTCATTAAAGACAGATCCAACCTAGAACTAAGGAGAGATTTTCTGACTGTAAAAATAATTAATCAGTGGAACCACTTGCCTCCAGAAATTGTGGGTATCCATATTGGAATCTTTCAAGAAGAGAATGAACAATCTGTAACCTGAGTCTGTAACCTGACTCAGTTATTCTGTTATATACATGGAAAAAAGAATTAACACCATAAATGGATCCAGTGGTGGGATTCAATTTTTTTTTACTACTGGTTCTGTGGTTTGGTGTGCATGGCAGGGGAAGGATACTGNAGAACTTGCTGAATACCACCTCTGAATGGATCCCTGCAAAACAAAATTTAAAGCTAAGCATTAAACCCTCATAGAGCCTTAATCAACATTTTAAATGTAGAAAATACAAATTGGATAAAAATCTACTTATTATTACTTTAATGTTAAAGGAATCATTCAGGGAGTAGTGGGAGAAGATGAAAGGAAGATTGTTTTGAAATTTGAAATTCTCAGAAAGCCTTCATCTCCAAGTCATGTCCCATATAAAACATTGGGACATGAAAGCTTTCTTGTCCTGAATGGCCAGGTAAGCTGCACTGCTCAGAAGGCAGGCAGGAAGGCAGGCAAGAAAGCAACACATCTCTTAACATCTCACAACAATGTGCCTAGTCAGCCTTACCATCAATATCACACCTACATTCTATCCTGCTTTACGCTGCTCTCATTCCTTCATCTCTTGGGCCTTGTGCTGAGAAGGAAGAAGTCAGAGGTGTTACATACACTCCCATGTTTGGTTTATTGTCATTCCCTCATACACTCACAGCCTGTTGAGGCATATGTATCTTTTATTCTCTCCACCCACCCACCCACCCCTTCTNCCACCCACCCTTTCTGCTTGGGTTTTCCAGATAAGTGTGGCTAGAGCAGACAAGATATTGGATCTTGGTCAATAGCCAGGACATAATTAGGGACAAATCACTTTCAACTGCAGGTTGAACCACCATTGGTTCTTTGGAATACAGGGACATCCAGTGAATAAGTAACAACAAAACCTTGGTCATTGCAATGTTCATTTGTCTTTGTCTTTGTCTTTCTGACACACAGTCATCCACACTTATCTCTATCCTTCTCAACTAGGCTATCATGCAGGAGGAAGGAAAACTGACAAGTCAAAGATGACTCAAGAAGTGGGCATTGTTCAGGTCCCTTTTCTTTTCCAAAGGTCTTGATTTGATTAGCTGGAATTGGGTTCTCCATCCCCCCCCACACCAATATGTTCAGTCTCAACTTCCTTTGTCTGATTCAGGTGACATTTTCTCTTTTTCTCCCCTAACATATTTTTTTCCTTTTAATCTGCCTCCCTGAAGGGAACTTTTAGACAAAATTCCTGGCTTCTTGTCCTCTCTGCTTACATGTGTCCTTCATCTTTAGTTAGGGCAGCTTCAGCTTGGTGTCACAGGAGCATGGCCAGTTGCTAGATCAGGCAAGAGTAGAGCAGGTATAATGTAGGAAGATTGGCAGAGGAATAGCAGCAGCAGCTGCACCAGACCAAACACAGGGAAGTAAAGGATTCCTTATGAAAGGAGACCCTGTTTTCTGGGTTCAGCACAACTGTGTATGCCATAACCTTCTTAAACCCTTCTTTTCCCACAATTTCCTTCTATGCCTTCCATTTATTTACCCATGCTTCATTTTTCAATTCCTTGTTTTTGCTGCTTCTGCTAATGGATGTCCATATACTATGTCTGTGTACGTATGTTTCTCTGGTTGAGCACATGTAAAAATGGATGATTAACATATAGAAGATAGTGGATCAATTAACTGTACAGGTGTTAGTGACTGTAATGGCAATACATTTCAATCAGTAATGGTCTGTTCAAGTAATTTCAATTTGATCCTACCCGTGGATTGAATGGCAGCATGTAGCAATTTGTATTTTATATATAACTATTTATTAGATTGATTTATATGGCTTCCCATTTCATAAATGCAACTCTTGGCATCTAACAACACATAAAAATAATAAAAGTATCAAGAGTACAGTAGCTAATGAAGGTAAACCCATACAGAACAATAAACAAAACATCTAAATAGACCATCTAACCTGGAGCAATGGATGCTACCCTGGAATATATCCAGTTCTTTAACTTTTTAAAAAAAGATTGGAAAGGTCAGGGCCAATCTATCTTCACGTAGCCACATATTGGATTTGGCCCCTCTAGGTTGAAAAGATGGGGAAATCCTCTCTGATCATCTTCAATTCAAAATCAGTTTTAAGGCAGATAGAAAATTATCCTTTTTTTTGCAATTTTTGAAAAAGTTTTCCATACAGATGGAATAGTAGTCAAAAGTTTAAATTTGATATCTATTTAATACACTTGGACTAGAATCCCAAAAGGGTGCAGAGTCTTATTCTTATTGACAATGCACTTCTTGAAATTCTGCCCAGTTAAATTAAGGGGTAATTTTAATTTTAACACTATGATTCCCATTCATATCTAAAAATGAAGGCATGGTTTGGATTGTAACTTCAAGAGCATTAGTATCTTGACATAATAGTAAACGATTATGGATTTCAGTTGGGCCTTAGTGTGTTTCAGATCTTCTCTGGACAAATGCAAATTAAAAATCGTACTCAATTGTCATTTTCGTTTTCTTCTGCCACTTTGTCTCATCATGACAACTTTTTCCCAGTTATTAACAGTTAAGTGGCTCTTTGTTAGAATAATCAGCACCAATCACTTAAAGCTAAATTAAGATTGACAGATACACCAAAGAACAGATTAATAAGCAATCTGGAATTTAAACAAGAGTTTCAGAGAAAGACACCAGAAAGCGGGTGGGGATAAAGAAAGCTTATTCTTCTGAAGGTGTAGCTGCTGGATCTGAACTTCCAAAATTTGGGTGAGCCCTAGATCACAGAAAACCTACTTTTTTGGTATCTTATAGCTGACATCTAAGATTTTGGCAACAAAGACCCTATACCCGGATAGACAAAAGTTTGCAACTGTAGGAGGTGACCAGGCAGAGCATGAGGGAGGGATCAATTCTTTCAACAGTTATGAATCCCTGCATATCGCCCACAAGAGATCTAAGTCAAACCCATCTTGAATTTATATCTTAACTCTCTCTAATTTCCCTTGACCATTAGTAGCTCAGATTCTTCTAGAGAGCTTAAGATTGCAATAAATCTTTATACTTAGTTGAACTGCTTGAATTTCATTATTTCCCCAGCGCTGGACAGCAACACCATAATGCAGTTCTTGTGTGCTATGCTGAAGTACTTTGAATGCAAAGGGCTGCATAGACCAAAACTGTAGCACCATTTGTCAGATTGTCAAATTTTGGTAACTATACACATTTCTACAAAAAGATGTTCTCCTATAGATGTCCAAACTTGATGTCCAAATCTCTCCAGGGAGCTATATACTTGCAATTCATGGGGGAATGGCAATTTCAGATTGTTGAATACACAAGTAGTTGAGTATTGAGCCATCATTTTACAAATGAGTGACATTTACTTCATTTATTTGTTTATACAATTTATATATTCCCTGATTCCAGGTAGCTTGCACAAAAAAGGTAAAATCTTAAGAACAATAGATGAAACAGACATGTAAGCAGAGAGGACAGCACTGAAATTATTAATAGAGTGAGATCATTAAAACAGCTTCTTGTAACCAGTGCATTAGGTTCCAATGACCTAACAAAATAACAAAAGACCAAAACTATATAGAGGTTTTTAGGCAAAACAATAACACCTTCAGTTTATGTTGGAAACTCTCTAGCAAGTAATACAAGATCCATAATATAGGTATAATTCTGCTAAAACAGCTTTCATCTTTTAACTTGTAGGATGCTGTATCAGTTGAAACTTCCAGGTATTCTTCAAAGACAGTCCTTAATATAGCATGTTGAAGTAATCCAATCTCAAAATAATGAGGACATGAGTGACTGTTATCAAATTATCTACTTTTTAAGAAGCCACAATTAATGTACAAGCCAAAAGTAAAAGTCCCCAGGCAACAAATACCATCTGTTGATCTAACTGAAGCTGTGAGTGCAGAAAACCCCTCAAGCCATGTGTGTTAGTAATATTTCAATTTCAGTTGTCCCATCCAGTCCTAATTCCCTTCAGGAATTCACATTACTTATCCAGTCGGTGAGGAAATATGTATATATTTGGGTGACATTTGTATGCTGAGGATACCCCTCCCCTGTTTAACTGTAAATAGTATAACCAAGCATTGGATGCAAATCAAGTCATATGATATGCCATACAAATGTAACAACAGAATTGCATATTTCCCATTATGAGCAGCTGAAATTTAGAAATGTTACCCCAACTTCCAATCCTTACAGGATATCCAGAAAGATGCCATCTTTGATGATACTGAATGCCATCAAAAAGCAATAGGATCAGACTTTCACCATCCAGCAGAGGTTGCTTTCAATAATGATCAGTTCAATTTCAATCCCTCAACAGAATCTGAAATATGACAGAAAAGATAATGCATTTCATGCAAGATTATCTGAAAATTCAAACATACCATATTTTCCAAAACGTTCCCTGAAAAAGAACATCGGAAAGTACTTACATTTATTAGATGCAGTTGGTTTGAAGGACAACATTTTTAGGGGAGATCTATCACTTCTTCTTCAAGTCAGAAGTCCTAATCCTTTCCCTTGCAGAAGCATTTATTCATAATTCATGATTAAGTCAGCCATATATGCATACCCGAGCTGCTGAGTGTAGTTTGGTGGGATTTGCATCCAGTCCACAAGTGGCACACTTCATATTGTCACAAATCCCTTTATATTATTCTACAAGATGAGAAGAATCACAGTTAACCTCATTATTTTGCTCAATTCGCCTTATTTGTTCATTGAAACAAATAAACAAGGATGAGTTATTTTGTCTGAAAAATGCAGAGTTAGAACACTTTCTTCGGGGCATCTGAGAGATTAGAATGGGAAATGGCTTCATTTTACATACTGTTCTGCAGTGAATTTTTTAGTTGTTATTGGTGGTGATATTTGCATTTACACCCTTACGCTTTGTAGACTTAGTGACATTGACAATCTTGACAACTATATAATGTATTTACTATACTTATATAGTACCTAGATGTTGCAGTGGTAATTGCTGGTGAAGTCAAAGCACTCACCAGGGATAAAGATACCTCCTAAAAGCTCGTTTTAATTGGCCTCTTTTCCTCAAAGAGAGAGCTTATTATTCTCATGTTCAACAATCTAAAGAAAACTGTTGTAACATGGCATATCTTCAGTAACCTAGTTAGTAGATACTTGTCTTTCCCAATGTTGCTTTCAGGTGATATTCTATCAGTGAAGTCACTTTCCTGGTACTCCAAAAGAGCCAATGTAATAGATTTTATCTTATTTTCACACACCAATGTTCACTTAACTTATTTTTTGTATTGGCAATTGCTTCAATAGCAATCCATTTAAATTGCCTGGATGCTCCTAAAGAAAATATCAAGTTTCCAGAAAAAAGCCCATTGTCCCACAGTATAACTAAATCTACAGAAACATGGTATATTGCTTAAATTTATAGACCCTGAATCAGTTTGAGGACTGCATTTGAAACCTAATAGGTTTCTCTCTGAATATGACATCATAGTATCCTCTAGTCTGCTTAATATTTCATGCTAATTGCTACAAATTCACAATGTGACCAACAATTATAAATCTGATCTTGAGCAGCTCATATATTTTATCTGAATTAATGTTTGAGATGAATTTAGAAGTTTCCACTAAAGCAAGAGATGAAAAATGGTAAGGGAAGCACATTTTTGATGAAAGACATTTCTTGGATATAAAAAGGGTAAGGTCCACAAAATTTCAAGATAAAATTTGAGATTATTGCTTTGCTGAAACATTCTGTAATTTTGGCCAAACATGAATGTAATTATTCTGGATATATATATATACATATATATACATATATATACATATATATACATATATATATATATA
>AZIM01002310.1:96719-117419 GCA_000516915.1 Ophiophagus hannah
ATATATATATTCATACTTTTGCATATCTATCTAGATAGAAGATTGAAGGATTTGTTCTTGTGGCTGAACCCTCACCATGATTCCCAGAAATAAAATATGTTGCTTGAAAGGGGATCTACTGTCATATGTCCAGACAGAGACTATGTCATCATCCCCATGCCCAATGAAAATTACTTCCCAATTGCTTGGAGAAATTATGAATATTTGAATAATTCATGCACTGATGCAAAGTCATGTGTTCTGCATTTCCCAAATTAACATACATTACACAATTTAGTTTTGTGCTTTCTGAATGCTCCATTTTAATTCTTGGCTAAAAATTATCTCAGCAAAAGGTGTTTCATTCTTGGGCAACAGATATCTCATCAGTGCTGAGTTATGGGGAAGATTATTCAAAGTTAAGCTTAGTATTCCAAAGCTCATGTTCCAGGTGGTCCTCAGCTATGAGCAAATGTGAATTGCCCTGTGATATTTCAGGGAATTGGACTCGCTTTATTGAAATATCTATATGTTTACAAAATATAGGAGAAACCAGCAGCTTAGAATTCATAATAAATACACTTGGTCGGTGTTATGCAACATTATGGTAGAAGTTGCATAGGAGGAAAACATCCATATGGAGATGCTCAGGAATGATATATAGAACCCGTCTCAGAAGTTCTCAAGTGTTCCTTCGGATTTTTGCCAATTATAGTTATAGTGAGAGTCTTATTTTTCAAATATTAGATTTTTCAAATATTAGAGCATGTTTTCATATCAGTGTTTGTTCTTGTTTTTTTACTAAGAAAAATTCTAAAAAACCCACAAGGCAATTAAGACATATTTTATGTCCATTTCTTATAGATGTGTATTGGCATACAATATATTTTTCTAATCCATGTTTCCTAATAAAATGCAATTTCAACTATTTATATATTGTCTCATTATGTAAATTTCTATTAAAATACAGATTGAAAGCATTTCTTCACTTATACCTATCATTTATAGTTTTGCTTTTTGGAGGATGTATTCTGCCATTGCCATTGGCTTTGTTCAGGACACTTACAAATTAAATGGAATTCCTGAATAAAAGTCATATTTCCTTGTGATTTATTAATCTATAATGTCTAAATATCTGTAATTCAACAATACTTCAATCTCTACTTTTAGGACCAATCATTGTATAAGTTTTAACTATATTTAAGAATTGTAGTCTTGAAATGTGATGTTCTAATATAACCTTGCATTGGTATTAATCAGTCTAGAGGAATTTCTTTGGGATCAACCATATCAATATCTTGGTTTTGTACCAGTCTTAAATTATCTCAGAACTTGATACAAATATTTAATTGTAAAAAGTACATTTGCTTATCAAGCTGACAGAATTTTTAATAACAAATTGTCTGCCATTTGTAAAATATACCAACTAGAGTTGCTGCAGTCTGTTTGGAATAACTGACAGAGGTCTTGTCAAAAGTAAAACCATAACCATGTCTATCCAACCTGCTGATATATTTCATCTGAGGTCCAATGGAGACTGCTACTGAATTGTAAAAAAAGATATACTTAGAATGTAAGATTCCAAACATCTCAGAAAGTATCTAAAAGAAATAGTATCTTATTGCTTGGAGTCGGCAAAAGATGAATATCACACTCATTCATATTTCCCAGATTATTTCCCTTCTATTCATGAAGAAATCCACAATGATGCTTTATTAGTTCTGGGCAGGTATTTTTTCAGCTCTGAAGAATCTCTCTTTATTTTAAATAAACTTGTATTTTTGCAGCCCTGGCAGTTGGCATACTGTTTCAACATGCCTATGTGATTACAAAGTGACATTATCTATGCAGAAGCTTTCAGAATATATGTGATACTCCTATGTAATATTAGCAGGCACTCCACTTACTGTTTGCACTAATAGGTTCTCTATTTTTTAAAAAAAAAAACCTTATTCACATTTATTCCTATAATCTGTAAATGTGAACTACCATTTTCATAATAAAGCAACCAATCAATCACCCCCACCCCCACTATAAAGTATTAATCCAGCAACCTGAAGTGTATTATAACCAGTTGGGGAAAACTATTGCCTTCAGGCATTCCACTACGAGTGAAAGTTCCTCTGATTAATTGATTAAACTTTCTGTATCTCTCCACTCACTGGATTGGGATGACACTGTTTTTGATATTGCATGTGTATCTTTTCTTATTGCAGTAGCTTTGAAATGTAATTTTGTAGTCTACCCAGAGGTCATCAGATGGCGGTTGAGGTGCATTTTAATAGTTCTGATGGATCACTAGTTGTATTCTTTCTTGACATCTTACATTTCTGCAATATTTCTGTGAAATTTCATTTTAATGTATGCCTATTAGTGTACATTCAAAGTGATAATAAAGTTATTCTGTAGTTCTATATTGATGCCAGCATATGCATCCTATTGAGCAAACTCCACACTCATTGAAATCAAAATAGTCTGAGCACTTGTCTGAATGGTTAAGTCCCGCTAATATTGCTGAGAGCTGAGCATACTTAATTTCATCTAGAGTAGGCTTTCTTTGCTACAAAATATGTTTGTTTTGTTGCTGTGGGACTAATAATTCAGATATGTTTATTATTCAAACATCCTCCTGAGTATCATTGTGACAGCTGAAGTACCACTTTGAAGATGATATATAGTCATTCTTCTCCAGCTGCTCTAATTATATATGGGGGAAAAATGAAATTAGTTTGATGAAAACATCACCAAAATATATTTATCATTTGAAGGGGAATGAAAGAGATTGTCGAAATAAAAGGCTGTGAAAAACAAATAAGACTGACGCTTGATTTTTATTCCTTCACTTTTTGCTAAGCCAACATTCTCATCCTTTCTGCTTTCTAATATTGCTTTTCCAAATCCATTGTCATTGTTTTCTCCCCTGGGTGGTGACTCATTTCATATTGTCTGCTTCCTTGCACTTTTTATTCTCATTTTCCCCCTCCCCAACAGTAACTGGAGAGTCTAAAGGTCCTTTATAATTTTGTCAGTTGTGGTCCTTATGCAGGTCATTGACAATTCTCAATATGAAAGGGCTAAACCATGAGATAAAATATCATTATGTGTCTTTGGACAACATTATTAGCTTTTATTAAATAGATTTGAACTTCAAATGTGGTCTGCATTGTAATAACAAAGAATTTGTACACTGAAAACTTTTCACTGTACTTGTTTCTATTATATGGAGGGATCACTTTTTTTATAGCAGGTTACAGTTGGATAGGGGCAAAAATCCCAAAAAAATTGAGAAGAAAAGAAACTAGAATAACTTGGCTTACTTAATGCCACAGGTGCAGCATTTTTATGGTTAACACTATGCCAAAATCTGACCTCCATTTTCTAGAAGTTCTTTTTCCCCATGAAAAAGGCATTGATTACTATGGTTAGTCATACCATCAGCCAGTTGTTTAGACTTCGTTTGGCATTTTTGTCCACCTATCAAGTCCTTCCTACGGATCTGTGTTAGACAGATGTCAATGTCTTATGCTGTTAAAGATAACATTGCAGGATGTAAGCTCCAAGTAAAGTTGCCTTTTGCAATTGACTGATGATGATTTTGTCAATGCCAATAGTAACCAAGTGGTATTTCAGATGTTTTAGAGATGATGATGGTTATAGTTGGTTGTATAATCAGCCACATGCTTAGACTGGATTTGGCATTTTTGTCTACTTGGGTACTTCCTAAGGACCTGGATAGGCAGATGTTGTTGCTTTACAATATTAAAGGTATCAATTGCAAGAGTAAAGTTGCCATTTGCAATTGACTGATAGAAATTTTAGCATGCCAATGGTGTTGACACAGTGTTCCAAACATTTTGGAATTGCACCCAAGTGATCAATTACTATTGGCACTATCTTCAACCTGTCCCAATGTATCACCATTGAATAGCAACTATGTCTTCCAGTGTGCTATTGAACAAAGATTGCTACTTATTGGTAGTAGCCTGGTACTGCCTTTTTTGTTGGATTGTTTTCATTATCAGGTAGGTTTTGCCAACTTTCAATTTTACCTTACAGTATGTTGCTACAGTATGTTGTAGTTAATATTTTCAGCATGCTTTTAAATGTATTTTTATTTTGTTTGTATTGGGAATCTATTGTTGTCAAATAGTTTTCTCCCCTCTCCCTCCCCCCCAAAAAACAAATCTTTGAGACTCTGTAAGATAAATTCCTACTTGGATTTATGTCACAAGGTCTGTCTGAAACATTACTTTTTTCTTGCATTTTCTATTTATAGCCAACCAGCATTTATCTCCTGTAATGCTACTTATTTGGATTTTGAGTATGAAAATGATTTTTTAAAATGAATTTGGCTTTTCTTTCCTAATATAGGTTGATGTTGTTCAACGCTTGTGAGATTCGTTTATCTCCACAGGAGGAGAAGCAGGGGAGAAAACCATCATGGCCTCTGTGATACACAGCTGGCTATTTATACTAATAAAATCCTTGTGAGGGTAGGTAAGATTTTGACCTTTCAATAAGTCAGTAAGGCAACACATGTTTTCTCTCTTACACACTGCAGCTATGCCAGGTGAGGTGTCTTGAGTAAGATAAATGGTGATAGCAAGAATGATAAACATACCGTTCTAAAGCAGGAGGCAGAGGTATAAAGCATGAGGATTCAGGTTTCATGCTTATGGACTTATTTGGTCTATTGCAGTATATGGAAATCCATTATTAAGTTTACTTCATGGTGATAAAAGTTGAAAATATAGGAATTTTTCTTCTTTTACTTCATCTAGCCCTGTTAAGTTTAACTCAGTCTCTCCTTGGGAAGGAGAGCTATTGTGAAAAATAGGCATTTGTCAAGTTACTTGGATCTGCTTTGAGTTGGACTCTGGCTGGAAAAGCTCTACAGATTTGTTTGATTATCTGGGAAGAATTCAATTTTCTTAGTATTGATGAGCTGGATAGTGTCTTTTAAGTCATAAGCACTTGTCAATATGTGTTGTTTCCAAAAGTCCAGGTGATGATGAATACGTCATTGAAAAACAGGTGGTTCCACTGACTTTTAAATAAAAGGTTTCAAGAAACCATCACTGGAAACAATGATATAGGACAATTTTCCATGTCAATCTCTCCTTTTTAAGAAATGTTATTGAAAACATGGTTAGTTGGCAGTTTCAGAGAGTACTGGAAGATAGCAGTTATCTGAATTCTTTTTGGTTGGATTTCAGACTAGAATGTAGTACTGAGATGGAATTGATAGTACTTGTACATATTTTTTGGTGAAATAAAGATAAGGAAGTTGCATCTGTCCTGGCCCTTCATCTGTTATGTCAGGGGTGTCAAACTCATGGCCTGCAGACCAGATGTTTCACATGATGGCCACACTCACCCCCATTATAGCAAAGGGGAAAAAAGTTGTGATACATCATGTGACAACAATGTGGCAATACGAGTTTGACGCCCCTGTGTTATGTTATCCTTCTGTATTGTCTCTGTAATGGGAGATGCTAAATGCTTCTGGGTAGACCTCAATTGCACTATATCCTTAGTTTTTGTTTTGCCTGATTTTTATATTGGTTTTAATTCCTATGTTAGGCACAATTTGCAAGTTGGACCTTTAAATATTAGTAATTGGAAAGTTATTCATATGCATTCTTGATGGAAGTAATGATATCAGCTACCTTTCTAGATAGCTCTTCAGACCCACTGACTGCTGAAAGGTTTTTGTTTTCTTACTATACATCTGTCCATCATTGTGTGGCTCCTCACCCATCCATGTTTCCTCAAGTAAAGAAATTCTATGGGAGAAGTATTGTTTGAGATGAGGACCCATGGAGCTTACAGTCTTGTTGAAGAGTTGGTGGTAATGGAAAAACAGAAGTTATATGGTGCCTCAACAGGAAGGACTTGTTAGGTAATTGGTTACCTGTTAGGTATGACTCAGACCCTAAATTCTGCAGCTATGGAAAGGTCAATAATTAAACTTTAAAAGAAGCCAAATGGCAAGAACACAAACTTATGCAGAGTTTTTGCCATACCTCTAAACAATTGCCTCTCTTTACATTTTTGACAGTTACAAAAGGTTATTTCTGGCCATAAAAATATTATTCTTTTTCTTTCTTTCCTTGGCAGGTATTTTCACCACATCACAGCTGTGCCTAAGAAAGTTTTCAAAGTACAATCAAGTCAGCTAGGGGCAAACTTTCGTCACAACAGGTGGTCAGTTTATTATCAGAATGTGAATATTTCCTTTTGTTAGAAAGAACAATAGCGGAAAATGCCTATAGCGCTTAGGTTTCAAATGAAATCTCCAAATAGTCCTTCCAGCTTACTTGAGTGGCTTTTTAAAATATTAATTTGACATATTTTATGTTTAAATAACCCCCTCACTCTGTGGAATACAAGACAGTTAAAGAAAAGGATCAGAAATTCCACCTCAGGTTTTAGATGGAAGCTTTCAAAATCTGATTTATTTTACTAACAGTTGTGAAACGCTCTATGAAATTTGCATGTGAGCTCAAGTTATAAAATTCACAGTCCAAATTGAAAAGCTTGAGTAGGAAAGGAGAGGGAAAATGGACTTTAAACAAGCCATTAAAAAAACCAGAAGCTACTAGATACAAAACCAAATGAGTTTACCAAAAAACATAACACAGTGATGCTCATATAAACAAGTGCCTCCCAGCACAGTGCAGAGCTGAACAAGTTGCTTCTAACTTGAGAGTGTATATATATTTCAAATTTTTAAAAAAGTAGTTCACAGGTAAGGGGAAAAAATCCAAACCAACCAATCCAAAATAAGTGTAATTAAAAATTACACAATTATGTCTGCATTGAAGATAAAAAGTCTCACTTTATGCCACTTTAATTCTGCTTGGGATGGTGAGTTTCTGATACACTTATTTTTATGTCAGGCTGATGAATTAGTATAGTTGAATCAATGTATTTTGAGTTTAACAAAAAAACCCTTCCCCATTACCCAATACCAAGGCTCAAAACTATGTCAAAAATACAGTCTGCAATTGAACAGGAGAAAAAACAAACAGGAAACAACCTTCTTCAACACATTTTCCTTTGGTTTCTTTTATCAAGTGTTTTTCCATCTCTCTCATCTAGTTTATAGACAACTAGAAGACTATCTGGGAAAAACTGCTGTATGAACTTGCTGAGGCCAAGAGAGAAGAGGGGGTTATTTTAAAACATCACTAATAAAGAACATATGGATGTTTCAGTGTCAGAGTTATCTAGGTAAGATCAGTTTCTCATTCTGGGAAAAAGAGATTCAAATAACTGAAAGAGATCTATCACTCTTAAATGTTTAATCTCTTCCCATAACCATCTTTTTAATAACTTGACATGATTAATAACTTGACATGATTAATAAAACAACATATATTTTTAGTTACGGGCTGAATAGCTATAATGGCTAGAATTTTAGCACATCTTTCTAAAAAAAGCAAGTGATAAGAGTGAAATAAGAGCCAGTATGTACTGACTAAGAAGGGCATGGCACTGTATGAGTAATTATTCATTAGATTATTTATTCCTCAGAATGTGTCTACTCTGTTTTGTTTAAAGCAGGTAATACTCACTCTTTATAAAATGTGGGGAGATGAAAATAAATGGAAATATCAATGAGCATCTTAATCAGCAACATGGTTTTCACATTGATTACATATATATGAGGAAAAGTTGTTTTCTGAAGTACTTACAAGCACCTTGTTATATTGCAAGGGCCAGTCAAGATCGCAAAGTGAGACTGGTTTCAAAGTGATGCTGCACAATTAAAGACAAAGCAGAGAGAAATTTAAATCTGCTGCTGGCACAATAGGTGAAGAGTGATTTCTTGAGTCACAGATACTTAAATAGCAACGAGCTGATTTTAAACTTTAGCGGTGAATAACCAGCAGCAGATGTAGACGCATATATTTTATATCTAACAGTGGCCTGATCAATATGCTCTCCCACAGTCTTACTGATACAATTCAACTATATACAGTTTTGTTTTGTATTGAGACATGCAGGAGTCTGGCTTACATGGCTTACAATTGCTCAGGCAGCTCTGAATCTGGAAGGAAAAGAGGGAATAGAAGGCAAACCTCATCAGTGTACTGAAGAAGAATAATTCAACCCAATCATAGTTCTTCAGATTCAAGCCTCTTACTGATTGCAAGAACAGAACTTAACAGATGTCAACTTAGAAGGAAGTTCTGAGGAACATGCCAGGATCAGTCCCCAAAGAAACATCAGGAACAGAAAGCAAAAGGAGAGCACAGGTATACTTCGTGCCATCTTAGTCAATGTATCCATTATATATAAGGGCCACAATGTTAAGTTAAAGTTAACCTCTGTGGACTTTGATGGATGGCCCTCCAAGAGTATAAGTGAAAGTCCCCATTTTCATTAGGAATACTGCAGCATTGTTGAGATTCACTAATAATTCTGTGCCAGAAGGATCAAACAGGGCATGATCTAAAGCAAGGTAGTAAGCAACCAAGAAGCAACCTGTAATTATACTTGAGGTCAATTTGTCTTGTGGCACCTTAAAGACTAACACAATTATTATACTCCAATCTTTTGCAGAAGATCATGGCCCTACTATATATGAACTCAGCTCTTGTTAGGTTGCGGGGAGGGGGGGGTTAGAATAATTGGGGAGGAGGAAGAGAGAGAGATGATAAATGGTGAGGTCAGTAGTAATTGATGGCACCTGGATAAGTTCTTTCTTTACCTTCAATGCACTAACAATTCTAAAGTTCACCTTTGATCACACAACACCGATCTAATCTTGTTCTCAGCCCAGAGATTAAAGAGATTTGTACTGTTCCTTCTGAGTTATGAAAGATAACCAGCAATTTCTTCTTAATCTCCACAAAGCCAAAGTGTATAAACTTTATTTTGCTTGTCTTACCTTTTGGGAAAAAATATATTTATATGAATAACAAGCTTGGATCTCCCATTTTAGATTTCTTGAGTGGGATACATACAATGTATTTTAAAACTAGGGCAGCAAATGCACAGTAAAGCTATATATTACTAACTGAGCAAGATTCAGCAAGTCATGAGTTACACTGAGGATACCTACTGAGGAAAGTCTCACATTCTTGCAGTGAATAGCTAAGTAATCTATGCAGTATGAAAACAAATCTTTATCTTTATTTAATCCCAAAGTGTGATGTTACATATTTGTAAGAGTTTTAATTCTATTGTTGTATGTCATACAGTAACTGGTCTTTACAATTCCTTTTATTACTTTGAGGTTATTGCTAGAAAGTCCTCAAGAACTGAAACACATCTCACTGTTTATTATTATTTTTAAGATCACCATTTCTGATGCCAGTATTGAAGTCTTTTATTGATTTGAGCAATATAAAGTGCAGTGGGTTATTGTTGACAGGTGATAGCATATTCTACATTTGAAGGATAAATAAGTTTTACAATCTACTGACATGGGTGATATTATTAAATCTTGTAATAGTGTAATTACAGTAAAAATATGAATAATGTCAACACTGAAGTTTGCATCAACTTTTGGTTGCTACTGATTCCTGCATCAATAGGTCATGGTTTGTTTTATTATTATTATTATTATTATTATTATTATTATTATTATTGGTATTATTATTATCAATTTCATTATCATTATCTGTTCTATGTTGAGTAGTTGTTTTAAGTAACTACTATTACTTAGGCTACTATTCAATGAAAGCATAATTATTCAACATATGCACATTCTAGATTATGTTTTTGACCCTTTGGTAGTCATTAAGGTAACACATGTTTCTTCATTATTTTTATTGCAAAAAAAAAACCTAATATGCTTCCATTCTGGAAATAATTTTATGGTTTGACATTTAAAGTCCTTTTTCATATACCACTATATTCTCTTATCCTTGAGGGCAAGAGCCTAACATTTTTTCATATCTCCGTCTACTTAAATTTGATGTATTGTTTTCATTAATATAGAGGCTTCATGGATGAGTAATTGGCTTGGTTTTGACCTTGGCCTTCATTCTCTGATCCAGTCCAAGTTCTAAAAGATTGGAAAGTGATGATACTTGGCCTGTATCATCTTTTATGCTCTTTTGTTATACCACAGGTTTTTCAGGCTTGGTGTCTTGTCTAGGCCACTGCAGACTCCAGTTTCAAGCATCTTGCTTTGATCTAAATCACATAGGCAGATGCTGGTACTAATAAAGTCTTTTATTGCACTGCTAAATCACAATAGATGGTCCTCCAAGGGCATTTGTAAAAACTCTACTTTCCCCACCAAAAAAACCCCACCACCCATGGTCAGTGTAACCCAGTCCCACCATTAGTCACCAGAATCAAGCCCCCCAAACAGAGGGGGAAACAGGGTCCATTAGTCACCAGAATCAAGCCCCCCAAACAGAGGGGGAAGAAAATTTAAGTCCACAAACCAGGTGCAGAGTTTGCAAAATAAGGTCCATAAGCCACAATCCAGATTCAGAGTCCACAAAGCAAGGTATGCAAATACAAAGGCTGAAACACAAGTCAAAGTCTAGGAGTCACATTTTCAAAAGTAGGGAAGTGCATGCCAAGACAAATGCTTTTTCCCAACAGTCCTTGGCCTCTGGTTAAATCAACCTGAGACAGATGTTCCTTGTAAGGAGGAGTGGGGAAGCCTCCTTGCAAGCAGCATCACAGACAGGGGTGCGATTCAACCGGTGTAACAACCGGTTCAGTGAGCGCACACTTTGCATGCATGCTTAGTATTTGCTATTGACCTTCTCCAGCAATCCCTTTGTGTTAAACAGCTGGCATGCAGCAATCCCCTGTGCCACACAAATAAGCTTACCTTGAAAAACAGGATATAAAGCACATCCTAGAGCGCAGGTGGACGGGTGGGCCCAACAGTTGATTATCAGAGCAAACCGAACTGGTTCACTCCCAGCTGATCCTCAGAGCTACCAATTCACCTGAACCAGGCCAAACTGGTAGAATCCCACCCTGATCACAGACCTCCTCTGAACTTCATTTTGCTCCACTCTTTGTACCCTGGATCAGTGGGGGAGGCAGCTGTTTCTCATCAGGGGGGATCTGTTGTCTCTCATTGCTGCTGTCTGTTTGCAGTCAATCCTCCCCTGCATTCTTGAAGGCAGGTGGCTCCCTATCTGGTCGACCAGTTCCCCCAATTCCAGAAGGGCCTGGGACAACATCATCCTGAGCTCCTGGACTCCCTGGAAATTCCAGGGGAATGTGCCATCCGTGTTGTATGGTCCTGGTTATGATTTCTCCTCCCCATCAGAATCAGGATCCAGCAGGATGATGACACATCTAGTCATCAGGAGAATAGTTTTCATATAATTATTTACTATTTTTCATGTAGCTTAGACTCTTAACTACAGCAGTTCTGATCACCAGACAATAACAGAAGCTGGAACAATTTCAGGTGGCATGGCAAGGATGTTCAGAAACTAAAAACCCAAGTCTTTTTTTTTCTTTTTAAAGGAAAACATTCAATTTACAATTCCTATGTTAAGGATTTTTTTTCCTTCTTCTGTGTCTTCATTTGGGATGAGGTAGAGCCGGGGTGTCAAACTCGTGGCCTGTGGGGCAGATGCATCATGCACTGGCTGTGCCCACACCCAGCTTAGCGAAGAGGGGCGGGAATTGTGATATGTCACATGATGATGCCATGATGACATGAATTTCACACCCCCGAGGTAGAGTGTAATTGATCTTATTTGCTTGCTTTGCTACTTATGATTTGGAAGCCTTTATGACTGTAGTATTGGCTAGTTTTATGAGTGTTATGAGGATTGTTTGGGTAAGACAAAGTGGGATATAAATGGCTTATACAATTAAATATAATACACAAACTATAATTTATTTTAAAGAGAAAAAAATCCCATGATGTGCTGCAGTAATCTTTCTGGTTGTCCCAGCAGAGGAAAACATCAGATAATTATGAACCAATCTGAGATGGCTATATATCAAGATTCTTTAAGAAGTAATAAACAGTTTTTATGTTCTTGGTTAATTTAAAGTCACATATTTTATCTTCTATTCAAATCTAGTGTGAAACCAACTTCACAATGTCTCTTTGTTGCATTTTTTATTGAATCTGTTAGTATGAATCTTCTAAAATTACTGAAGAACAGATTCATCTTTCAGCATACAGTATTTACTCCTTTGCTAATAAATCAGCTTTTAATTATCCTGTTGTCAGAGGCTGCTTTATGATTTGTTCCTCTCATTGGCAGATGTTCTTCATTATGCTTGCTAATTCATTCTATAACAGAATGTCAATTTCCAATCAGAGTATTTGCCATCCTTTCTGTATAGACCATACAAATCGTCTGCACAATATTAAAACATTAACCACCAGAAAATATTATTGAAAAACTTTTTGAATGCACTGTACGTGTCACACAAAATGCTTAGGAAAATGTTGGTGTTATATTTGCAAGAAAGGAGTAGAGTCTGCAAATAACATGAAGAAATACATGGTGTTTTAACATAAACTGTAATGGTATGTAGAATGACCTCGGAAGAGAGTAGGGTAGATGCTGCCTAGGGGAATGATGAGATAAGAGAGAATATAACATGTGCCATGTAAGGCTTTTAAAATGTCAACTACCACCTTGAATTGCACTAAGAAAAAAACTGGGAGACAGTGCAGCTCTCACAATAATAGCTTGTTTGTGACTGCATTCTGGACCCGTTGTAACTTCCAAGTGATCTTCAAGGGCAGACCCATACAAAGTATTTTGCAATAATAGAACTAGGAAATGACAAAGGCATAAGTAATTGTGATCAAGGCTTCCCAGTCCAGGAAAAGACACCATTGGCTCACAAATGGATTTGTGCAAAAGTCTCCCTAGTCATGCTTACTACCTACTCATCAGACAGAAAACATGAGTCCAGGAGGACTCATTGAAGGTTGATTGCTAAAAGTAGTAAGAACTGGATATGAATAAAATAGATCATGAGAAGATGAGATTAAGCTGACTACTTAGTAAATATTCCAACATCAAGCAGAGAGTAAGACAAAAATGTGTGATATTATCTTAATATTTATTGATCTTAGCATCATTTGGTTTCATTGATAATGTCCTACAATAGTTCTGAGATGGAGCACTGTAATACTGTGATTTCTCTCCTTCCTAAATCTATAGTTTCAGTTAGTAATGGTGTGGTGAAAGTCAAGTCTACACCTTTTAACTTGAGGGATGCTTGATGTTTCAACATTCTCCCTCTTTTACTTGATATCCATATGAAGCTTTTAGGCAAGATCATCTACTGGCACAGCTTCATTTTTCATCACTATGGAGATGGTTTTCAACTGTACATCTGAACCTTGGCACCTGTTGTTGAACTGCTATCTTCAGCCTGGGACACAATCTTAGTCTAAACAAGACAGAGTAGCTTTAGATCCAAGGGCCTATCACATCCAGGAACATTCCACCATTAACTCTAACAAAATATACACTTCACAGGAGCAAAACCCCAAATGTTAATTCTCAATATGATCATAATTAAAACCAGTGCTAGGTAAGACTGAGATAGCAAAGGTTTATCTTGAATGGAATATACTCCATTGCTCTTTACTTAGTTCCCTTTATGTAATCTTTAATTACATGCAGGGGTGACCATGGATGAGATCACAAAAAATTAAAATGGAACCAAGCGTATATGCGACAAACACATGTGTATATGTGACAAAAAGGGGCGGGGCTGAAATCATGCATTTACAGTGGCCATCTTGACTTTTAAACCTCCCCTGCAGATACCTGTATATATTGATTATATACAATGGAGATAATGTATGCATGACTTTCATATATAAAGCCCAATATCTTAAATAGGGATTGGATAAGCTGGGGCTTATGGCCTTTATGAAGCATCTAGCCCAGGGGTGGGATTCTGCTTGTTAGGATTGGTACAAGCAAACCCCTAACTCCAAAGATCAGCTGAAAGCAAACCAGTTTGCTCCAATGATCAGGTGGGCCCGCCTGCCCACCCCTGTGGTGGGATTCAAAAATTTTTACTACTGCTTTTGTGGGTGTGGCTTGGTGGGCATGGCTTGGTGGATGTGGCAGCAGGATACTGTAAAATCTCCATTCCCACCNNNCTCCAGGGGGAAGGTTACTGCAAAATCCCATTCCTTTCCCACCCCACTAACCTGCTTTCCAGCTCTATTCTCCTGTACAGAACAACAAAAGAAGATGCAGCCAATCAGCTGGGACTCGGGAGGTAGAGAATAGATGGGGTGGGGCCAGTCAGAGGTGGTGTTTGCCAGTTCTCTGAGCTACTCAAAATTTCCACTACTGGTGCTCCAGAACTGGTCAGAACCTGCTGAGTACCACCTCTGCTGTACTGACATTTATTGTCCCAGCTTATCAGTGCAGAGGAGCGGATTGCTCCTCCTCAGCTATGTTACTCCCCCAAAGTAGCATAGCAGGTAAGGATTTTTGCATTGCTGTTCACACGCACATGTGCAAAGACCGTGTGCACACTCGAAGCGCGTGATCACCAAACCGGTTGTTATACTAGCAGCATCTCACCCCGATCTAGCCATAATAAAATTTAGGAGGGATGTCCAGGACTATAGGCTCAAGCTCCCTATAAAAGCTAGAAGCAAAACAAAAACAGGAGAAAAAAAATTTACAGCAGAATTTTCCCAGGCCTCTTGTAAACCATGGTATCAAATATACCCTGCCTTTTAAAATCACAGATACTACTCAGAAGTCAAACTTTTGATTAGTTTCCCTAAAAGCCTCCCAGACTTCAATGTTTCATTTGAAAAAGCAAGAAACTTCTTTAAAAATTGCATTATTTAAATTGGTTGCTGAAGTATTGTTAATTTGCTTCTTTAAAATGGGATTGTGGATCTTGTTGTGCATTTAATTTAGCAGTAAGGCATTTTTGGCCATCATGCATTACAAAACTACTATTTATTTTAGTTTAGTTTAGTTTAAATTTTATTTATTTTATAATTTATTTTATTTTATATTTCATTTTATTATTATGCCACCCATCTTCACCCATACACTACATATGTGTATGAGTAAATAACTGTTTTCTAAATCCTAAATGAAACACAGGTTCAGCAGAAAATCAGTAATATTATTTAGGACAGCTGTCAGTATGAAAAGAAAGGGCTAAGGATAGAAATCCCCATTGGAGATATTTTGCAAATATGCCTTGAAGGTGTTTTGTTTACACCTTCAGGAGGATAAGCAACCTCTTCCCCTTTAAATCATGTCATCTGAAAGGAAAAAGGAGTATTAATTGGATACTGGATGGTTAGAGGACAGAAAGTGACAATGAAACATCCATGTTGCAAGTACAGTGTGTAATGAATGGATTCCAACATTTTGCTGCCAGCAATGATTTGGAAGGGAGATAAAATATTAGAAATAAGTAGTAACTGAAAAGAAAGGCCAACAGGAGATTTGGAATCAATTACCAGAGGACTGCCAAGGAAGATAAAAACAACCTGTAAGAAAATAAGTATCCTGGCATCAGGAAGTTAGTGGAAAATAGTATGTCTTGAGAACAGCATTGCTGAAATCACCAAGAAAGTGAACCAGGATATGTTCTAAGAAGATAACATAGAACAGGGGTTAAACTCAAGGCCCGTGACCTGAATCTGGCCTGTGGTGTGCTTAGATCTGGCCTGCAGGCCCAGCCTGGAAACAGTGAAGGACCGGCGGCCCGTGGTGCCTCTGTCAACAAAAATGGAGTTCAGGAGGACTGTGTGCAGAGGGCTGCAGGAGTGACGTTGAGCTGCAGGAGTGATGACATGAGCGATGTTGAGCTAGCCATGCCCATCCTGGCCATACGCCCCATGAGGTAAAACACAACCCTGATGCGACCCTCAATGAAATTGAGTTTGACAGTCCTGACATGGAAGATAACATGGAAAATCCTTATTGTGGTGAAGAAGAGTAGGGAGAAAAGAAGGCAGATATTGGAGGCTATACTGTAATCTAGGTATAGAGATCCTCAAAGACTGGTCTGTGGACCAGGACCAGACTGTGGCTCACTGGGAACTGAGCCACACAAGCAGTAGGTGCAGGTTCAAAATCATCCCCATCACTGCTGGTCCAAGAAGCCAGAAAGATTTAGGACTACCAATATAGGGTAAGGATATGTTATATCCCAAAATTCTGTCTTCTCTGAGTATAATTAAGGAAAAGAGTAGGTCTGACATCAGGACACAAATAAGGAAAAAAGCAATAGATGAAGACATTTTGAAGATACTCCATTATAGCTTTCAAAGTAGCTACTCTGGAACAAAACTATCACCAGTATAATCAAGTAACAGATAGTGGAACTCGCATACATTGAAATGTTTTACAGGCTGCCTCAAAAAGTCTTAATAAACAGAATGGGGTTTTAAACCATCTGTTAATTGATAAAATACTTGTAATCTGTCTCATGTATAATTTCCACTTGCACAGCCACCCTGTCTTCCCCCATTTTTTATTCTCCCATTACAATTTATATTCTACAGTTATCCAGTGAAACTAATGAAATGAACTGTAATTCACAAAAGCTTTTTTTTTTTAATAAAAAGTAATTACACCAGAGGAAGGAGAGCAAATTCTGGTTCTTCTGGGGCCGCAGTGGCTCACATGGTAAGACACTGGGCCTGAGCACCACTGAGGTCAGCACCTCAGCGGTTTGATTCCCATGAGTGAATAAACTGTGTGGGGACAAGAAAGGAGCCTCTCCCGATTGCCTTCTGGAATTCAGGTGTCCTGCAAGTAAAAATAACACTGCCCAAAAAAATTCCTTTCACAAGGCAGCCAGCCACTTTGGTGATCCCTGGCTAACACGTGCCACACATTAAATAAATAAATAAATCTGGTTCTTTTTTCCTGAGGGAAAAGTTTGTGACAATGCATTTTTAACTTTAAATCAAAAACTACTTAGGACAAGGAATGAGAAAAACCACTTGAGTCTCCTCAAGTCTTTGTCACTTTTGATCCAAGGATGATGCACAATAGTATTCTGTGAAAACATTGGTACATCAAACAATTTGTGTGAAATGAAAAGTGAACACTCTTCAAAGCAAAATATCAGGTTGGGGGATTTAAAAATGCTTTGGAGCTTTGGAAGCAATTTGAAGATTTGATGTCTATTTTGCTACTTTTGGAGTTTTATACTCTGGCGCAATTTCAATTCCATTTGTACAGAATGCTGAGAGGCAGATGACTCGTATGAATGGCTCTCTGATGGACCTGATCTCTGATATCTGGGTAGCTACCAGTTGAATTTAACTTAATTATTATTATTTACCTGTCAGAACTCTTAGAATGTCAAATTTAACTTTGTTGGTACCTTTGTTTAGATTCTCTACTCTCAACTTCTCTAATCAAGCCATTTATAATCCCTAACTTTGTAATCCTTTGTAGCAAAAGATTATGCTGGTCTTGCCAATCCAACAGAGAGCTAATTGTGTTCTCAGTCTCTATAGGTGAATTTTAGGCTGCCTTTATTTTTAAATTCTCCATGAGTGGGGCAGGTTTTACAGTAAATAAATGGTTGACTGACTAATGCTTAATGTCACAGGACCAAACTTTATTATAGAGGATGAGGGGTATAAATGACATTTGTTTGGTACTAGCCTCTTTCTCTGGCTTACCTATCTCTGTAGCATTCTATTTCACTATGTCATTGTGCTGCTCTTCACTTTGCTAACCCAGACCTGGACATTTTATGACCCTCAGGACACATCTGGCCCTTTAGCTCTCCCTATCCAGCCTGCTAATCGGTGCCATCTTGGTCAATGTAGGCAACTACTCCCCCCCAAAAAAAAATTATGTATGTGCAGGTGTGCATACCTTCACAGCCCTACTGATTCAACTCTCCACAACAAATCCCAGTTTCTTATGTGGCCCCTTGGAAAAACGAATTGACATCTGTTAACCAATACAAAATTCTCCTGGCAAGCCATAGTCCTTACTACCTATGTCAGACAAGCTCAGTTCCAGAAGAGCTTAAGAGGTCAAATGCCAGCTGCACTTACTTCCCAAGCTCCCCCAGAAAACCCAGCAGAGTCGTCCCACTCCACAAGGCAAATTTTGAAGCTTATAGCCTCATTGCCTATAAAGAAGTCCTTTAAAAAAAAATCAAATCTGAACTGTCAAGGCGAATGAAAATAAATTAAGATTCACTGAGTCTTGAATCACAAACTCACATTTAATCACGCTGTGTGTGAAAACCCTGAATGCTCAATTCAAATGAGACCAGGGTTGATCTGATATCATGGGAGGAATGACAGCCACAAACAAAGTGTTGCTCGCATCTGCCGGTTTGAGCTAATTGTGACATATTAGGATCAGAACTGCATCAGGGATGAAAGTGGTAATTTAGATTGCCAGCACTGCATACAATTTCAAAATCTTTTTCTTTTCTTCTTCCCCACTTTTTTTTCTTTTTGAAGGCAAGTAAAAAGGAGGGGGAAATATCCATTATATAACTGATCAAACTTCACAGGTCAGCGTTAAGTCTCTTTCAGTGGAATGAGGCACTGAGCCTTTTCATTTCTTATATTGATTTGACAGCTCTAATGGGATATCGGCATTGCGTTTTCTACTTCGCAGCTTTTATTTTGATTTGTTTCTGAGGATAACTTTAGGCTGCTTAGTCAATGACTATATTTTGTCCCCAACATGGCCATCTATTCTGTAGTTATGGAATTCACGCAGTTAATAGACTTACTTTAAGTTTGTCACAGATTGTTATCTTTAATTTCTGTTAATAACTCAGCATACAGAAAATGACATTGTATGAGCCTGAACAGCAAAATAAGACAGCTAGCTTTCAGTTCTATGTCTGTTGCAACTAGTCTCAACTATGACAAGTT
Organism: Ophiophagus hannah; assembly: GCA_000516915.1. NCBI lineage: Eukaryota > Metazoa > Chordata > Lepidosauria > Squamata > Elapidae > Ophiophagus > Ophiophagus hannah. The sequence goes on from AZIM01002310.1 coordinate 115,531, forward strand.
TGGAGGAGATGCCATTTGGTCAATATGTGAAAAGATTTTATTTCCTTTTTTGGAAATAGCGAAAAGGTATTTTATAAAACCAGAAAGGAACTGCTGCGGAGGTTATTGTCTTAATATCAGCTCCATAATAGGGAAAGTCTTTCAGTCTACTTAGACAGATATGGATGTATTCTTTATTATATTTTAGTATTTTTGAGTAATCTTTGAGGCTAGAAAAGGTTCCTGTTGTTCAAACAGCAGATTATTTAAGATTTTACTCCTTTAAGAGTAGTTAATAAGTATTTTTTTTTTCATTTAGCCAACACTGCTGAGGTTTTGTTCACAACTTGAGAGCTCCTGAAGTATTAGAATTATGAGAAGTCTTAAATATTGAAAATATGGCTCTTATTTATTTTTTGCAGATAGCACTAGGAATAATGAGTTACCTTGAGGTGAAATGGGCTGTCTATAAATTTTATAAATAAATAAGTCTTATATTCAGAATGTTGGGTTTTTTTACTTAATGGCAGATAAATTTGTACATACAGATTCTACAGACTAAATTACCTAAATATTGCACAAAAATTTAATGTAAAAAGGATTTTAAAGATAGCCACATAAATTCACTGGCGAGCAAAAACTTTTGATGGTCTAAAAAAGAACATTAGCTGAACCTACTAGCAGACCAAATTTAGACACATCTACCAGAAATAAGTCACCAGGGGACTTACCTTTGAGTAGACATGCATTGGACTACTGTACAATAGGGTGGGAATATTAGCATCTACTTTAAGCATTGTGAAAATTTAGTCAGCTGACAAATCAGTTGCCTTTTACCTTGTCTCAGAAAAGTTGTTGGGGCAAGGATGTCTAAATTCACTATGAATTGTTGCCTTTAGCAAAACATCAATAGCAGGGCATAGATAAAATGCTACTCAGGAGCTTCTTCTGATTACAAGTTTCTGACTGTGGCACAGAACAATAAGAAGCTTCCCATCATTGGCAGAAGCCTATGACAGTCACTATAGTGTATTTAAGGTGCCCTGTAGAACAGGGATCCCCAACCTGTGGTTCACAGGGCCGCATGAGTGGCTGTCCAGTGTGCATGCATGTGTGTGCACCCACATACCCCACACTTGCGGTAGCATCACGGTGAGCATTGCATGCACTTTCACAGCTCTGTTGCACCACACATGTGCTCACAGCCCCATTTGCACATGTGCATGCTTGCATAAAGGTGCCTGTCCCCCCCCCCCACCCTGGGNCCCTCTGGGCCACCAACCCAGAAAGGTTGGGGAACTCTGTTGTAGAACAGTCTTCTTAACAATAATACATCAGTAAGTGGAAAAGCACATTGGATGAATTCAAAACATCCTCTCTTCAATCTTTGGCAGTGCAGGCAGCAAAATCTATGCCAGTTTAGCTCTCTTATTTGTTATTTTGTTATTTATTGGGACTTATATGCCGCCCTATCTCCCGAAGGACTTAGGGCAGCTCACAAACAATTAAAAAACACACAATACAACATTTAAAAGATATTAAATAAACAGCCGAATAACCAATTTTAAGCTAAAAACAGACCAATAAACCCAGTCCAGGTCAGCTAGTTGGAAAAGCCAAGTTTTCAGGTCACGATGGAAGGATCAAAGGTCAGGAGCCATCCGGAGCTCCAAGGGCAGCTGATTTCAGAGGGTGGGTGCCTCCACAGAAAAGGCTCTCCCCCTGGGGGTCACCAGTCGACACTGTCTGGCCGACAGCACCATGAGGAGGCCCTGCCTGTGGGAGCNTGAGGAGGCCCTGCCTGTGGGAGCACAAGGGGCAATGGGACACTGTTGCTGGCAGTAGGTGCTCTCACAAATACCCCAGCCCTAAGCCATGTAAAGCTTTGTAGGTAATTACCAACACCTTGA
>AZIM01002311.1:23285-38536 GCA_000516915.1 Ophiophagus hannah
TGACCACTCTGTTGCTGAAGTCGTATTTCGTGCAATCAAGTTTGGTGCGGTTTACCTTGAGTTTGTATCTATTGTGTGCTCTTGTTTTGTTATGGTTGATTTGTCCTGAAGATGTACATGATAAATAATTTAGACAAATTTCAATATTCTCAGCAAGATAAAATATTTTTTAAATTAAATTTAAAAAGTTTTGAAATTATTATTTTTCTTGATGCAGAAAAATCCTTTGATAATTTGAAAGTACATGTCATGTTGCAGTTTTGAAAAAGATTGATTGAATGCAGTAAGAGAGATGCAAAAATGGGAATTTCAATTGAATAAGAATATTATATTTGCTGTAAATATCATTCTAACGGTAAATTGGTAAGGATGTTTTCTTTCTAAATTATTCTGTATTACTGATAATTAAATTGGATAATTCATTTTTTTTTAAAAATTGGAAATGTAATGAGCAGATGGAGTCATTTTTATGCACGATGGCACTGTTGTAAGGATGAGCAATTTTGAAAAATAATTCATATTATAATGAAACAAATTTTGAAAGTTAAATTCTCATTATAACTTGAATATTTTTATTAAATTTTAGTAAACCATACATTTTTTTCCCACAGCATGCAGGCAGTCCTCAACTTAACAACTGTGGCAAGAAAGGTCATAAAATGGGACAAAATTCACCTAAATTCACATAAATTTTAGGCTCAATTTGTGATTGTAAGTAGAGGACCACCTGAATTGTATTAGCCTGTATACATGTTAATTGCTGCTAGGATATTAAATGCTTTTTATTGAGAAGGTTCTTTTCTTGGAAGTGTAGGTTTGATGTTTCTTAAAAGTAAATTCAATGTAGAATTCAATTCTAATTTGAAATTGTTTAATGGACTTTATTTTCTTAACTTCATCTTCATGGAAAATTAGATTTCAGGTGTTCAGTTTATTATAGCTTATAATTCTAATTGGTGATACCCTAGATTTCTAATATGTATTTCTAGAATAAAGCTTAATAGTGATTCTTAGGATTATTTTAAAGTGACATAATATACATTATAAATTATAGGTAATTAATATTAGATTGGGGTCGCGGTGGCTCATGTGGTAAGATACTGGGCCTGCACACCGCTGAGGTCGGCAGTTCGGCGTCTCGATTCCCATGAGCAAATAAATTGCATAGGGACAAGAAAAGAGTCTCCCCCGATTGCCTTCTGGCATTCAGGCATCCCACGGGTAAAAAATAACACCACCGAAAATTCCTTTCACAGCCAGCCAGCCATCTCGGTGAAATCTGGCTAACATGTGCCATACACTAAATAAATAAATAAAATATTAGATTAGTAAACTATAATTTCACCTTATATTTTAGAACCCTTATTTCTTTGTTTCCTGCTACTTGTATTTTACTGTTTTATTCTTTTTACATGTTTTTCCTTGTCCATATTTTTCTTCCAAATGTTTAATTATAAAGGAAAGAAAATAAATATACTCCATTCATCTGAGAGTCTTTGTTGATTTAAAATATGGATTTCCCAAGTCCCACCATTTTTTTTCTCTATCCCCTTATTTTGTGTCTTCGGTACAATTCCAAAACACCAATAGCATTGACAAAATCACCATCAGTCAATTTCAAAAAACAGGTTTACTTGCAATAGGTTACATTCTTCAACAGTACCATTGATATTATTAAATAAAAATTTCTACATATCCTAGGTCCTTGGGAAGGATTGGATAAAAAACAAAATCCAGGATAATAAAGCCATAATAAATTTATTAAACTAGCCATAATAAATTTATTAAACTTGTATGTGTTCCAATTCTTGATGATTCTGGATAGCTCACAACAATTAAAGGAATTATAATAAAAATCAATAAAAGATAAAAATAAAAATGGCAAGTGCAATGAAAGAAGGAGTCTCATTCTCCAGCAAGTAACTATTTTGTACATCAAGTTGAGATAGACAATAGATTGATGTAAGAAATAATAAACTGGATTTAGTCTGAAGTCTAACTGATGCAGTGTTTACCTAATTATCAAAATATTTCTTAGGTAGGCATAAAGAAAAATTGCCTGAGGTCAGGGTTATTTCTGATTAGAATAGCATATAAACCCAGCAAATAAATAAATAAATAAATAAATTTCCAGATGTGTCCTAGTTGATCTGTGAGTTGTACAAAATTAGTTATTTATAGTAACATGTTACATTAATGTTTCACATTTCAAAAGGTAAGAAAATCAATATGGCTTTCTGCAGGTAATGTTTAAAGCAATGTCAGCATCTTGTAATTCTATTATCAAATATAAATATTAGAATTTCAGCTTTTACAAAAGTTATAAAAAGATGGATATTACATGTAACTGAACAAATGTGATTCTGATATATATTTACTTCAAAACAAGAGTATTTATTTTCATGCTTTTAACCTTTTTAGTTAATTTTCTTTTCTATTAGATATAATCAGAAAAATCCCTTCCTCCATGCATTCCTTCCTCCCTTCTGAAAACCAGGATACATGTCTCAATTGTTGAATCCCTTTAAGCGATCCTGAAAAAGAATTACTGTAATGTTTGCTATGTCCCTCTGGCTATATGGCAGCAACTAGAAGTTGATCTCAGAGAGTTAAGATCTGATTAATAGCTGAATGGATGTCCATCTAAAAACATCAGAACTGCAGGCAAGATTGGAATTTGAAGAAATAACGAGAAGGCAGTAACCAATTATTTCTGTACTAGTGCCAAGAAAACACTCAAAGCTGATCTTACCTCAAGTTACACTTTAGTTTCTAACATAGTCCCTACATTGTATTCTATTCTTTTTGCTTCAGAACTCTTCCTTCTAGCTGAACTTCTAGAAAGTCAGAATGACATAAATGCTTTAAATCAGGGCCGTCAAACTCCCAGCCCATGGGACAGATGTGTCACATGTCGGCCATGCCCACCCCAGTTTAGCAAAGGGGAAAAAAGTCCCAATATGACATGATGCCACTGTGATGACATGAGTTTTGACACCTCTGCTTTAGATTATCTTGCCCAGCAAGACATGCGTTCTCCCATTTCACCACACACTGTTGGTAGTATCATACAAACAGAGAATTGTAGATAGTTTTGTTACCAACCTGCATTTTACATGGGAAGGATTTTAGGGAGAAATTCCCTAAAACAATACAGACAAACAAGGAATTATTATAAAGAGAAGTTTATGTAGGAAAATCTATTATTTTTCAATTAAATTCCCAATTTTTCAGGCTTGCCTCATTACCCTTCAGAGGCTTAGAAATATCATAAAATATTGGGGTCAACTTTCAAACATTGCCTAATTGTTCAAAAAGCAAGTAATTATATAAAAAACTTTATGTAACTTTTGTTTTAAATGAATCAGTTACCATTTGTTATGCCAAGTACATAAAGCTTATATTATAAAGCATAGATTACATGAGGTATATTTAAAAGATAAAACTTTATAAAAGGCATTTATGCTGATCAGATTTCTTGGCTAGGAGTATATCTCTTTAAGAAAGCAGTAATAATAAAAGTTTATTGGAAAAGGAGAATATAACATGTCATAAATTAAGTAACATTGGCGAAAACACATTTTTTTCCAAAAGTCCTCATCATTTCTCAAACCTATTATGGACATTCAAGACTGTTAGCTTGAATGTCTCACTTGACCTCTGGAAGTGTAAACTGTAAAATCTATTATTGGAGTAGAAGGAACAATGGTTTATCCATTAGCAGGAAAATTCCAGAGAGAGAATTGAACAAATAACTTAATGGACATAGTATCCAATAGATATGCCTGTAGGTGTGCTATGAAGCTTAAATGTCTACAGTATTAAAATTTTGAAAGAAAGAATCTTTTATAACATATCATCAGCTCAGTCCAGTGCACAATAGTCTAATCCTTTATGAATGATTTTATTCATTTATGCATGAAAAGGAATTGACTTATGAGATTATTTTGACCAGATAAGGAAGTTATGAAATTCATTAATTCTCAGTTTCTATCTTAGACTGTTTATGCTGAGAACAGAGGAGAAAGTGGAGGAAAATAATGTATGTATATTTTTCACACATGCATCTGAGCACAATGTATTTTTAGTTTATGCTTGTTTCTTCTGTTTTCTGATTTTCTTTTACACTGCAAAAGTGCAAAATAATTGTGAAGTTATTTGTGCGGAATTTGTAAGCCATTTTACTGTAATATTTGTAATACATTTTACTGTAAGTCTAGTGTAACTATGAATTCTGTAGTTGAAGTTGGAACTAACTGTAAATCCAGAGAGAATTTTTGTGGCACCATTAAGCAGAAATAAATTAAGTATAAACTTGGGTTAGGAAAATGCTTTCAGAATCAATTCATTTCAAAAAAGATAACTTTTGAACAAGCTGTTTTCTAATTATAAGGTCTAATTCTGAGGAGAAGTAAAGCACAAGGATCCAAAAATTTATGTTGGGTTTATTTGTAGAAGCCTGTGAATCTTTAGAACATTTGTATGTCTCTTTCTTTTTTCTTATACAAGGAAAAAAACTAGTATCAACTGATGCAGCTGAGATTTGCTGGTAGAGAGATTACAACCCTTTGAGAGGATTTACTGAGTAGCATATAAGCATTCACTTTTTGCCTGCAAAAATACAATTTGCATTAAGCTTCTCACTGCAGCACTAGTTTTGTAGTTCATGCTAAATTGCTAAATAAATAAAAGTACCATATAAAACTACACAGGCACACAAAACACACAGAAAGACAGCAAGAGAGAGTGAGATCTACCATGTAACCAGTCCTAGAAACATTTTGTTTAAATTTGCAAATATACCTATGAGCTAGTCAAATCTGTCTTTACCTTTGATTTATAGTGCTTCAAGGATACAACACCCTTTATTTTAATGTCTTGCATAAAGGTCAGTCTTACTTCTTACCAATTTATACAATTAATCTAGTATAGATGATCATTATAACAACCAGAGAAAAGAAGAGAAGAGAAGAAAAGAAATAAAAAGATATACTAGAAGTGCAATGAAGTGGTGGAAGATAGTGAAAGTATGTAGATTCTTTGAAGACCACTGTAGTTAAAACTTGACTGTGGGACAGGGGCTTTGATTATTTAGAACAAAGTTATAAATGATATCAACATAATGGCATAGGTAACTAAACCAATCTCTATAACAATATTACCCTTGAGCACAATGCCATACTTTTGCTAGGACAATTGAAACAAGCTCTTTTTTATTATTAGGCATGTTATGATTTCAGTACTTAAATAATGTAAAGCTGTATATTCCTATTTTTTTTAAAAAAATGGAGTTGACCAACACATTTTTGTTTTTTGTTTTGTTTTGTTTTTGTATCAGATATGTAGAAATTTTAGGAAATAGAATTGTGGACTAGGATAGAGAAATTGAGCATTTTTGTGAGCATCAAAAAACCAAACCAAACCACATAGCTTTCAATAAGGGAGACTCCATAAAATGATAAATTCCAGTCTTAAATTACAAAGCTTCCTTGGGTCTAAAAAAATCATATTGAAAATAACAGGTATTCTTTTATGGGAACTATGGTAGAGATGATGCAAAATACAGGAACACCTTTATTAATTGGAATTACTGAAGTGATCATCATAGTTTTCAAATAGTCATAGACTGATTTCTATTTGGCAACTGACCATAATTGAAGGTATACTGCAGCTTTTAAACTAACAGGTCTTAACTGATAGAGAACACCTTTCTTGAAGAACTTTTCTCATTTTATTAATCTGGTTTGTGAATGTAATGTTTATTTCTTCAGACCTTCTCTATTCTGTTGTTGCACCTTCAAAACATGTTTATTTTTGTAAACATTGCATATATTTCTCTTTTCCTTGAAAGTCCAAGTTAGTTAACTTCCTTAATGAATGGATAGCTAGGTATATAAATGATATATAAATAGACCGACAGACAAGAATAAAAGAAGATTTTAAACAAGTATTCAAACAGTGTAGTAAAAAATAGAATATTAGTAAATTTAATAGAATTGCAAAGCAATAGCTAAAATAATTAATCAATGCTCCCTGGCAGAATAAAAACAGACAAAATGCAATTACCAGGTACATTCACCTAAATGGTAAGTGTATGTACTTTTATCAGAAACATAGCTGGAAAAAATGTGTTTGCACAGGACTTTTTGGTTTGTAGGTGTTGATTTTTATTGACATTTTCTTCTATTATACTAAGATTTCACTTATGTCCTTTTATTATAAACTTATATAATTCATTATTATTATTTTGTCATTCTTTATGCTTATACAGGGCTTGTATTTTATTTTTAAGCAAGTAAATTGGAAAAGCATATCAAGAACTACTTTCTAATATTACAAAAAATGTATAATGTAATCTTTTGTCAATTTTCCAGAATTTGGTCTATTAGAGGTTTCTATAATTAATGTAGGACAGGATCCAAGGAACTGTCAAAATTGTTTCATGAGCCCAAGGGAGGTTTTGGAGACCTTTCCCATGAGCAACAATGTTCAAACTGCATGGATTCCTGGTTTTATATCTCAAAAAGTTCAAAATATTTTGTCAGATCCACCACAATTCTACCCCCTTCAAGTTCTCAAGTCTGTCAAACTGAATTCATACGATTCCACCACCAAATTAAATCCAGGCTTGATATATTTCTTCTATTATGGATTGGAGCCTTGTTCTTCAAACATAAAGAGATATTCTACGGGACTAGCATGGTCTTCTTGCTGAACTTCACAAATTACCAGATCAGGAGTAGTGAGATAAACCTATTCATATGCTCTTGAAGGATGCAGAATAGACTGCAGATAAACAATGGTTTTTAGAAGACAACAAGCAAAGCCCATGTCCTTTTTGATCAATGATGAGAGGAAAAAAAGAAGTATTGTACTGTTCAGTTTTTAAAAAGGCCTCTTGTATCCTGAGATCTCTTGAGGCCATTCTGAAGTTATATTTATGAAAGAGAAAGAACAATGTTTTTATTCTATCAGAATTGTTTGTGATTTCTGCAGGACAATGGGTGGTTCTTCAACCTGTTTGGTATTAAATATGCCAATGCATAATTTTCTATTTGAATATTAATTTTATAGAGAAGGCTTGGATCTTTTGCTACAAAGTAGCAAAAGGAAGTCATACTGTTAAAAACCATCAGCCTACTGAGCACTAGCTCTAATTTTATTGTAAGATTATAGTAACAAGATCTTGCAAGTTTGGAAGTACATCTCTCCTTCCCCCACCTTGTCTTCGCATTCTAAAAAAGCTAAGGAGGGTTCCTTTTGAGGGACTTGCTATACTAGCATTTCTTCTGTGGTCCAGTTGCCTTTTATCTGACTGTTGCCTAGTCTATGGATCTTCCTCCTCTCTCCAAAATTATCCCCATATACTAATAAAAAAACCAGGGATATAAATTGAACTCTCTAGGTCTAGTGTATCCTCCCATTCCAACTTTAGTAATCAATTAAATAGATAGCAGTGATATTCTAGGCAGCATACCTCTTCTGGTTCCTTGTATTGCTTTCAAAAAGAAATGCCACAATGCACTCACCTTTCAATCAGACATGGCATAAGCCTTGTAAAGGATGGGACTGCTTAATGCTTTAAAGAGAGGTGGTTTTCAGTGGCATAAAATATGAGAACCCTAAAAAATTAGGTTCTATGAACCTAAGACCTAAGTTCTTTTTCACACAGAATAATACAGTGTTTCATTGTTTTTTAAATTTTTCAGAGAGCCCTTGCAGGATACTACTGTATAGGATTAGTATTCTGCTGGGAATTGTTAGAATGAAACATAAACATGAATGACATACAGTGCTTATTCCAGCCTTTTTGAACATTGATCTATCAAAATTTCATAGTATACATCTTAATACATCTGAGCACTAATGTCATACCTATTCTGATGATTTAGTGGTATTTATATTTATACATATTACTTTATCATTGTAATAAAATAATAACATGAACAAACTTTTTATTATTTCCTCAATACTAGATGATGCTGTGAATCATTAGTGTAGACGCAGATGTAGTTTTCTCTTCAATAAGCTTCTCAGAATGATCTTTAACCACAATGTAGTGTTGTTCTAAGACATTATGGGCTTAGAAAACTGAAGGCTCTCATCAGGCAGAAGTTGTAGGAACTTAAGTGACAATTTTTCCATTTATTCTTCTGACTCCTGAGAATTAACAATGTGCTGCCACATGTGGTTTGTTAATGGACCACAATTGGGATGATGAGGACCAGGGGCATTTCAGTCCAGTATTAGTGTATGTATTTTTAGTAAACAATCCAGTATGAAGACTTATAAATCAGTAGGAATAGAGGTCCCTTGTGTGCATAATTATAATTTGGTTTTATAGATAATTCAGCAAACATTTCCTCTATATATTTAATGTTGTTCCCGTTTATGCTTAGGGGCCATAATTCAACACATTAGCAAATTTAAATTATTGGAAATAAAAGGATTTAAATATAGTTAAGTTATACTGTACTCATCTCCTTACTTGTATATGCATCCTTCTGAGTATGACTTAGTTGCTGTTTCCATGAATTTTTATAGTATTTCAATTATTCAAAATACAAAACTCAATCTGATTGATGTGGATTGTGGATAGTTATATTAAAGACAGGAAAGGACATTTTCAGGATAAATGCTGCATTAAGATGCTCTTGCTCTTAAATTAGTTGATTTTAATAGACTGAATTACCTTTGCTATTGAAGTATATTTAACTTAGGGATCAATAATATTTCCTAAAGTCTTTACCCTCATTTGTCAACAGTAATTAGAAAAAGGAACTCAATCAGGGAAGAGGCTCAAATTGTCTCTCTTCTTAGAAATGCATAGTGTAACAAGTAAAACTCAGGTTTAATTCTGTTCATTTTTCTTAATCATTTGGAATATTGAGCCTTTGGCATTTAATTTCTGAAGTCAAGAGGCATCTTCAAAGGTTTTTTTAAATAGCTGGGTCCATCTCTTTAAATCAGCTCTATGAAAATGGGAAAGTAAGAGGGTTTTTTCCTTTCAAGTCCATTATTTTAAGCTTATTAGCAGTCTTCTTAACTCCTTTATGGTCTATTTTCTGTAAGCTACAAATTTTAGTTAAAAAAAAAAATCAAAGTTATGGTGGGTCTACTCCCCAGGTTATCGATCCTTCTGGCTTGATCTGAACATCTTAAGCCATTCCTCATCTGTTTTCTTCTTAACTGTGTTGAACAATTAAAGATGGGTCAGAAGAAAATTGCTGCCATCAGTTGCACACTCAGAGTCCTAGTTTCCTATTCTCAGGGAGTTGCATATAGCCTGCTCAGTCTGATTTAGGAGCAGGCAGCATCACAGATATTGAAGGTCCCTCCTATGCTATCCAATACATTAGATACTAAATACAAAGTGGAGTAGTGCCCCATCTTGTGGAAATTGCACGTGGATTTCCTCCAGAAATTATGTCACAATTCATTTCATCTTAACAACATAATGTTTTATTTCAGGAATATTACTAGCACATCATGTTAGTTTTTTATTAAGTTGATCAGTAATATCACATTCGGTCCTATGATACATTACTGAAACAGGAAAGAGCCGCAGCTCTTTCAGTCTCCACTGAATTGTAGTAAGGTTGTAGTAATTAGTGGCATATAACAATTACAGCATAATCCCTTATTGTGTGTGCGTGTGTGTGTATGTGTATGGCTATATAGAGGGTTGAAAAATTACCTTCTGGATTTACACTGCCTTTTTATGGGAAAGAGTATTTGGCTTAGATTTAACTCTAATGTTGTATGAATCAGTTTTATTAAAGAAACTGTATGGACAATATTCACTCTAAGCTATAAGGACAACTATGAGCTGTATAAATTAATAATATTCTTTAAGGCCATATGCATTCTACAGAATTTATTACACGATACTCAAGGTTTACTCTGAATACAACATGAAATAGCACTACATTCTCAGTTTGGAGCTATGCTTTATTTCAGCATGGCATATTTTGTTTGTTTATTTCAGTTTCTGATTTGATGTGAGTTGCAAATGAAATTAAAAGACTAAAATTGCCATAAGGGAATTACTTTCCTCTGAATATAACCCCCAAAAGTCAGTTTTAAATGAATTCCCTAGGGCTGTCAGAAATAGTTTTTCTGCAAGAATAAGCATGAAAATGTATTCATAATGTTGACATATACTCTTAAATAACAGAAGTTTAAAAATGACTTTTAAACTATGTACGTGTTTTTCTATTAGATTTCTAGAAATGTAAGCATTCAGTTACAGGACTATTTGATTTTGTGCTGTATATATGTATTTTAGTTTGTTGTAAACATAAAATATCTGTTTTATACTTGCAAGAAAATATTGGGGGTTAAGGGCTACACTGCATTTGTCCTTTTTTTAAAGGACTCTTTATTTTCCTCTGCATCGGTAGCCTTGTCATGATAATTAACTTTTTTCCTCAGTGAGCTACAGGATAGTTCTGTGGTGCTGATCAACATGCATTATATTAAATCCAAAGAACAGAGAAAATTGTCCTTCTGTTCATAGCCTTGATCATCAAAAATGTCTTCTATCCATTCTCTAGTTTTCAGTTTTTATTTTAACTGTAAATCTTGCAAAATTAATTTTACTTATACTTAGATGAATATGAATGCTAAATTCTAACTAATATCATGTTTCATTTTGTTGTATAAGTATTCAGTAATTATTTTCAGACAATTTGCAAATGATGCAGTTGCTAAAAGGATAGATCTAACTATTTTTAGTGAGTTGAATTTAGTGAGCTGAATCATTAGGGGATGATTAAGAGGTGCAGACTTTTGTGTTTGTTTAATATTTTTACCATTTTCTGTTGTTTTATAGTTACTGGCTTTAATCTTGTGAGCCACTCAGAGTTGTTTAAGATGGCTGGCCATATAAGTCTTTTGAACAAACAAAATGAAATAAAATAAAATAAACAAAATAAATTCTGCTAATTAAATTAAAATGCATAATCCTTAGGAATAAAAAAAACATTAAAATCTGTCACTTGCTTTATTTATTTTATATGAGGAATTTTTTTTGAAAATTTAAAGAATTATACACTGCTTTTACCCTTAATAAATGTATTCTTCTACTCATGTTTTTATTTTTGGATTGGCTTGAAGTAAGATGTTGGTATTAATGTTCTATTTTAAGTACTGTAATAACAATCCTTGAAAGATCAAGAGAATCTGAAGATATTTTCTTCATTTATAAGTATGTACAAGTGACTACACCTATCATTGGTACATCTGTATTTCATCCTTGTGTTCTAACCTGCTATTTTATTCAGTAATAAGTTGGAAAAAGACTGGAAAGCTAAAGCTGAGCTCAGGTGGAGATGTAGTAATAGCGGAGGCAGCCACTGTGGATAATTCATCAGGTCTTCTCCTTATTAGGGGATCTTTCTGCTGCTTTCTTCTGCTATTTCTCAGTTCACCAGTTCTTTGTCATTTCCATGAAAGGAAAGGGGCTTCCTTTTTCTTTTTTTTTAACCCCAGTGAGTTCAATGATACAAAAATATTCTTTGGATTCTCAAATTTCGTTCAGCCACAAGAGGTTTCTTACAAAACATACAATATGTTTAAGGAATCAGTAGTCCTATTCCATAAGAAATATCCTATTCTGTTAGAAGCATTCAACAGTATAAATTGTTTGCTTTTTTATATCACAGCTTTGCTATACTAACAGCTTTTGAGCAATATTTGATAGATTATATTATCTGTAATGTATAGCTGTATTGAAGTTTAGTGCAACTTGGTAAGAAGACTCCTGTCAGTATTGTAATGACAACTCTACATTTTTTGTCAAAGGATATTGTAAGAATCCCTTTATTAATAAAAAAATACTTCGCTTTGCTTACATTGAAATTTTATATATGCTTGATTTACCTGTCATGTAGAGATTTCCAAAGATTATAGCTTACTTCATCAAAACAACATATTACACAATATATTACACAACGTACAGATTAAAAAAGGTTAAAATGTTAGATATGCATTACATTTTTCCATATAAACATTTTAATTAATAAAATCTAATTTTTCTGCTGAGTAAATATGAGAAAATTGATTGTTGTAGCCTCACATAATGCCAGAAAATAATGCTATTTTTGTTAGCTTTGCACATTTCGGTCTATGAATTGTGTATTAAAAAAAAAAAACCCTGGCAAGTGAACTTGTTTGTGTATATCTAGAATAGTTCATATATAGAGAAGTGTATGTATATTTATTCTTTTTCATGAATATGAATATTTATATTTTAGGAATTAAAATAACAACTGTATCTGAGATCACAATAAAGCTTAAATTATGATGTGTATCATACTGATACAGAATGGGTCTGGTCCATTTTCTTCTGATTCAAAACTTTCCATGAAGCCCTAAACAAAATCTATTTTTCTAGAATTCTGGAAAAAGAGGCTTTTAAATAATTTATATAAACACTACAGTATGTTGGGGAAGGTGAGGAAATCTTATACCTTGTGTCTACCAGATCTGCTCTGAAATGAGAATACTTTGAGTATTAATGTTTATCTTAGTCACAGTGTCTTCTGGAGGGAACAATGGTGTAGGCAGAAATCTTTAGTTGCATTATCTATAGCACCTCAACACTGTTAAATGTCCCATTCTCAATACTATATTTTTTTGTAGATTGTTTAGATTAACTGAGTAGTTTTAAAAAATGCTTTATTTCATGAAAGCTATAGTGAGTTAATATTTTGTACATCTATTCATTTCAAAATAATCTGCATCATATTCATGAAAAAGGTATCATTTCTTATGATCATCTTTTTCTGTTACAAATACCATTAATTTATCAGTTTGAAATTAACTGCAGATTTACCTTCTTTGAATGTTTCAAGGACTTATGATGAGTACTTGGAATCCCAGACATTGCAGTAGCACTGTGGCCATTTGATTGCAATTTACTGCATCCCCTGACAGCTTCCTATAAGAAAAGTAAGTGGTTAAGCTGGCAAGAAGTCACAAGTCATGACCACATGAAGTTTTTGCTTTACCTGGAAGTACCATTGCTAAGCAATACAGTCATATGACATCATACTTTACAATTGCATTGCTTAGTGATGGCACCTGGTTCTGTTGAAAAACAAAAGTAGTTTAATAAACAAAATTTGTCCAATTCTAGAAAATAGAGGGGCAGAGTTCTGGAGACTGCAGTGAAATCTAGTCTGGATAATTTTCTTTCCAGAACAGTAGAACCTGTCCTCAAAGAATTGTGTGAACTCTAGAGTTCACACAAGGGTCAGGATTCATGTGGCATTTAAAAGTGCCCTTTCAACATTTGCATAAAACTGTTTTTTTCTATTATTTTTTAAAGAACAGCCTGTTTTTATTGCATTTTAAGTGACAATAAGTAAATAATGTCCCGATAGCTCTTTTCTAGGATAATATCTAATCTGTCTTTTCTAATATAATTCTGGTGAAATAAATTGTCATAAAATATTTGCCATTACTTATCAGTTGTTGATTCATCCAGTAATATAATGTGTGTATAAAAATGGTATGTGATATGTAAGACTTGCCTATGTTTAATCTATTGTAATGATAACTAGATACAAAAAATACTAGAACAGCCTAAATTTGGTTGTGACTGAAGGAGCAAAAAACTGTACATTCTTCACCAGCTACTGCTAGCTATTCCTTTCTACCATGCTTCGGTGTTTACTATGTTTCACTTGTAGTTCTCTTTCTATAGATCTCTCTGCTGAAGATAAGGAAGAAACAGCCATCATTAGGACTATGCTTTATTTATTTATTTATTTATTTATTTATTTATTTATTTATTTACTATTGCTTTCCATGGTGTACAGCAATGAAAAACATATTTTGTTATGCTAAATAATCAGTATGCACTTGGAAATAGGAAAAAAATGTTTGGTTGTTTCCATTTTGATTTTCTTCAAGCAAACATTGGTATACACTTTCAGGATTTTGCATTTTAATTCATACCTTGGAAACAATTATCATTACTTTAAAAAAAATTAAACAATAAGAAAAAATACCTTATATTAGGGAAATAATTAGACATAGAATTATGGCTGTAATTGAGCATGAATTCTGGGTGTAATTTGTTGCAATTTACAGTTGTAAATTGAGGCATCACCTGACTGGACATGATCATTTAGCTTTTTTTTGCAATAGTGAACACAATATTTCTTAGATGAATGCTGCTATCATTAAGTGAATCCATTTTATCCAATGGATGTTTTTTGCAAGTAATTGGAAGGAAATCCTGAAAACTGGCAACTCCCCCCCCCCACAAATTGTAATCCTGTATGTGACCATAAAACACTGCAAATATCTATAAAGGTAATCCAGTTAACAAGTGCCTAAAATGCTATCATGTGACTGCAAGACAGGGAAAGTCATCACAACTTCAAAATTGGGTTGTAAGTTGCTTTTGGCAGGTTTGTCATAACTTGAACAATTGCTAGGTAATTGTTAATAAGACAAAGACAAACTATACTTAGAAGATGATAATATGAGTATATTAATGTATGTGGATCTGGTTATGATATTTCATGAAGACATGAAATGAATCAAGAACACAGGACTGAGAAAATGAAAACTAGATATAACTTAATTAATAGATGTGTCGATTATCTATATCTAAACATATTCACTTTTAAAACAACTATAACAAGAGAAACAGATCTGAGGAAATCATTGTAGGAATTTGTTTAAATATATTAGTGATTTGCATATATTGCTTGTCTATTTATTGGAGTCATTTGCAAGCATGATCTCTCTTTCTTTGAAAAGGTTTGGTCAATTCATAACTTAAATATATAAAACATACTTTAAATTTCAAATAGGTAGAATGACAGAAGGGAAAGGTTTCCTCTGTCCAATCATGACCAACTCAAGGGGGCAGTTCTCATGTCTCTTTCTTAGCTGAGGTAACCAGCATTGTTTGAAGACATTTTTGTGGTCATATGGATGGCATAACTATACACCAAGGTGCACAGAATGCTGTTACCTTCCCTCTGAAATATGTACCTTCTAGTATTTGCATGTTTTTGAACTGCTAGATGGGCAGGAGCTGAGGCAAGTAATGGAGCTTACCTCATTGTGCTGTGCTCTGGTCTCAAACCAGTGGTGGGATTCAAATTTTTTTACTACCGATTCTCTGGGCGTGGCTTGGTGGGCATGGCAGGGGAAGGATATTGTAAAATCTCACTCAGAGGTGGTATTTGCCGGTTCTGTGAACTACTCAAAAGTTCCGCTACCGGTTC
>AZIM01002311.1:66769-79165 GCA_000516915.1 Ophiophagus hannah
AGCCAAAAGTCTCTCTCTCTCTCTCCCTGAGAACGGAACTGGAGACAGTATCCTGCAATCTCAAATAAAGAATGATTGATCGCTAGGAAAATGGGGTGGGAAATTTTCCTGCAGACTTTTTTGGGGGATTTTCCCAAGGTCTCTGGTTTTTTGAGATTTAATATTGTGAGTTTGGTGGTCCCTGAGATCCAAAAGGTTGGCGCCCCCCATTCTAGAGATCTCTTTATCAATAGGAATTTAGGAAGCATGCACATGTGGCTAATGTAGATATTTTTATCATAAACTTTGCTTTAAGGTGTATTCCATCTAGAATTACCTTAGATTTTTGGATATAACCCCTATGATCAAAGCTTGTTTCCTAATTTTATGAGTTGATTTAGAACATTTTTGAATATATTCATTCTTTTGTCTCTCTCTGTCTCTCTCTCTCTCTCTCTGTCTGTCTGTCTGTCTCTGTCTCTGTCTCTGTGTCTCTGTGCCTGTGTGTGGTGGCTGTGATTGTATTCTCTTTAATTCTCAAAATAATCCACCTAGGTTGAAGTTGTACTAACATTCCTGGAAGTAAATTACTGTGCAGTTTATTGTTATGTGACATGTTTAGAATCATATTATTAAAAGCATTTTAACTTTATATGTAAAATTAAATTTTGCCAACAGTTGATCACTTCTAAATTCAGTTAATTTCTTTTTGATGATTCCGTTATTAAACTTCCTTCAAAAAAAATACTGTTAGTTTGTATTGCAAACAGCTTTTTCATTGGAAGGAAAATGAAATTGTAGGGCATAACAATTATATCCAAAATCAAAACCTTATCTAGATTTTTAGATTTTTTTATTCCTCCTTTATTATTCTTATTAATATCTCATACTTCCTCCTCTTCCTATTTTCCCCAAAACAGAAACACTATGAAGTGACTTGATTTGAGAGTGGTTGTTTCAAATTCACCTATCCCTTCTTTTTGCTATTTATTTCAGATATTTATATTTTTAAGCTTATGAGTAAAATTTTCTTTCATTCAAGATTGAAGGCAAACTCATCTAGCATTTTCATACTTTTATTTCAAAGGTCTTTAGTGGTTTAGAAGGAGTTAATGAACAATTCCTGAAGGTGATTTAAAAGTGAGGTTTGCACTTTTAAAATCTGTTTAATGGTTGTGAACAAGGTTACTAAATCACATTGTTTCTAAGCACTCAGACCCATGGAAAATGCTGTCCTGTAGTCTCCTTGCAAAGAAAAGTAACTTGGAGCACATGTAAGTTATCTGCTGCCCTCTGCTTATCCATAAAGATTCCAAAGAACCTGTCTACTTGCTGGTTCCTTGATCTTTGCCACAGTTAATGCAAAAGGGACATCACATTTTAAATTTAAAAAAAAGCATTTGGGCAAGATCTAATATATCTTTTGAAAGCGATGGTTCTATTATGTTAAACAACTGATAGCTCAATTTTACTGTTAAGGATTTCCTAACTTCTGGATACAAATCAATCTGATTCCAAGTTTTATTGTTAAATGATAGCAATCAATTAGGCATGGATGGATTAATTACTAGATCTCAGGGCAAAATGAATTGATGGAGATGGTTTATGCATGTATGCCCATGTCCAGTTGTTATAACAGTTTGCTTCAATATAAATTTCTTTCCTTTCCTTTGTATATTTCTTTATTCATTTTCATGCCATAAATGGGGGTGTCATGTGAGCCAACTGAGGGATGAAAGAAACCAGTGAAACAGTGGCTTTTTTTATAGCTATCCAGCCAAGTCCACAATTTCTGATCTTCCTTCTAATTTTTATATAATGGATCAAAATGTAATAACTATAACATATTCTTAATCAAGAGAAAAAGTATACTTAGAATCCCATTCAATCATAATCTCCAAAGAGCACCCAAATACTGCATGCAATCTTTTATTTTTCTTGCCCTCTCTCACTTTATAGTGTAACTTACCAGTAGGATCTGAAAATACATTCCTACTTAAATGACTGTTCCTTGTCAAATTATCTTCTCAGAAGCAAAATGTTAAAGTGTTTGTTGTTATGTTTGAGACTGCTGATGGGAAAAGAATGAGATATAATGATGGTTGGAATTGAAATAAAAGTTGAGATTGGAAACTGCTTAGCACAATCATAATGTTTGTGCAAAACATGGAAATAACCCTTTAAATAAATTAAGATTTGGGCAGAAGCTGGCAGTACAGATCACAAGGTTACCCTCTTCTTGTTATGACCTAGAGTTGGCACACTAGGAACATATGCTAGGTGAGAGCTTGACCACCTTTATTCAACCACCATCCCCCACAATCCCCACAATTCAGAAAGTTCCGGTCTGTTCTCCAAAGTCTCTGCCCACAGGTTACCCTTACAGTCCTGGAGCAAGGATCAAACATACATGCCTGTTTTGTGCAACTTCCTGGCAGTGAAAATCCACAGGAGCAGCACCAATCCAGGAGTAAGACAGGACATCAAATTGGCAAAGTTTACAATGAATGTCAAGACAAAGGATCAAACCTCATTCCACACCAGCAAGGATTTTGGAGCAAAGTTCTTCTTGGAGACATGCAGTTTACTGCTGTGAAATACAACACTTGTTCCTGACAAAACCTTCTCCCCATGGTGCCTCCTTAAATGCTACTCTCCAGGTGATCCTTGGGATGAGGAGTGGGACTATCTCCTCTTGTGTAATCAATCCTCTTGTGTAATCAATCTCCTCTTGTGTAATCAATCTGCACTGACTCTGCCTTCTTTCCATTCTTGGGGATCGGGTGGGGGTACCATTTGCTCATCTCTGGAGTTCCACCCCTCCTCTGCTGCCTGCCCATTCCATCTCCTCCCCCCTTCCTTGCTCAGTCTGCATCCTTGCTTACTCTTCTGATGCCTGAGGGGCCCGGAACATGTCGCGTTGCATTATGGTTTAGATCCTTGAACTATCTTCCTGTTCCACTAAATTAGATACCATAGGCATGCTCTAGGTTCCCTCTCTTAAATGTTGCATCTGATGGATGCATAATTTTTCTTAGCAGTCCCAGTCTTGTAAATCGCCCGTCTCTTTGAGATCCAACAGGCACCCAATTTTTTACACTTCCAGAAGGCTGTAAAGAATGACAGTGCTGGAACTGGGTGAAGTTGGAGCCTGGCTAGGTTGTGCTGTCTATACAGGAGAAGATTGGTTGTACTGTCAAGACTTTGCTTTAATTACTTTTGGCTTTTATGATGTTTTCCTCTGTGAACTGCCCAGAGTTAAATCTCTAAAGATAGGCAACTGATGATGGAGGGATGGACAGATGAATGGTTTAATTGATTAGTTTTGAATCAATTGCTGCCCTCTATTTTCTGATTTCTCTTAAATTTCTGGGAATGATTCCCTGAATCATTGATTTCTACAAAGAATAAGTTTGTATTGGCTTCCACTCTTTTCTTTTCTCTTTGCTGGTATGTTACAAATATATTTCATGGTACTTTTATCTTTTTTTCATTACGGTTGAGGGATGTTTATGATTGTCAGCTGTTTTGTGACCTAAAATTGATTTTTTTTCAATATATGCCAGAACATTTGTTTCAAAATAATAGCATGGCATTTGACTAAAAGCCTTATTGTCTTTTCTTGTATTTCTGCTTTTTTCTGAAATAATTTTCTTCCCACAATAATTGATGTTTGCCCATGTTGGTTGCCATTGCAGAATATATGGGATATATTGCTGACATTTTCAAACTTGTGTACTTGAAAGAACATTTATCTTCCTTGACAAAATGTCATGATGTTCTGCAAATGGACAGTGAAAACCTCACTACACTGTGATTGGCAGTGCTCATTTTACATTTTCTGAAATTGACCCCTATCATTTATATTTCACTCAAGAATGCCACAAGGGTAAAAAAAAAAAGCATCATTAAAATAAAAATGACAAATGATGAGCTCATTTCAGCAATTTTTCCTTGAGTCCAATTTCATATGCTGAGTATATTCTTATGCAATGGTGGTATTCAGCCAGTTCGCAATGGTTTGGGCAAACCAGTAGCAAGGATTTGGCGTGGGTTGCTGAACCGGTAGTAAATTCTGGCTGGCCACGTCCCTGACCAGGTCGCCTGGTTGCCGCTGGCTTGCTTGCCCTGCCCACCCAATGCTCGCTCCCCCCGTCCACCTGATACTTACCCTTTAAGGTATTTCTTTCTTTTTTTCCCCTCCCAACAATCAGCTGTTCATATGATCAGCTGTGCTGGGATTCCCCTAGCTTATCTTACTGCTTCTCCCAGGAGGATTCCCTGAGGCCCAGGAGGGCAAAAAATGAAGGGGGGGCACAGCCCCCCCTCTCTCCAATTTTTTTCTTCCTGAGCCCCAGGGGAACCTTCTGGGAGCAAAAACGGCCCACAGGAAGCTCCCCTGAGGCCCAGAAGGCCCCAAAATAGAGCAAGAGGAGTGCTTCATGCCCCCTCCAGGCTCTGTTTTTTTCTTCCTGAACCCCAGGGGAGCCTTCTGAGAGCAAAAACGCCCCCCAGGAGGCTCCCCTGAGGCCCAGAAGGCTCCCCTGAGGCCCAGAAGGCCCCAAAATGGAGCGAGGGGTTGGTGTGCGCCCTCTCCATGCTCTGTTTTTTTCTTCCTGAATCCCAGGGGAGCCTTCTGAGAGCAAAAACACCCCCCTAGAGGCTCCCCTGAGGCCCAGAAGGCCCCAAAATGGAGTGAGGGAAGATGCTGCATGCCCCCCCAGGCTCTGTTTTTTTTCTTCCTGAGCCCCAGGGGAGCTTCCTGGGAACAAAATCATCCCCCCGGGAGGGTTGCCTGAGGCCCAGAAGGCCCAAGAATGGGTGGGGAGGGCTGCAAAAAAGCAAAAAAGCCACACCCACCCAGTCACATAACCACATGCACCAAGCCACGCCCACCAAGCCACGCCCACAGAACTAGTAGTAAAAAGTTTTGAATCCCATCACTGTTCTTACATTACTATAGGTTGAAAATTATCACACTGTGATCATTATTGCTAAAAATTCCATTTTGAAGCCCTAAACATTAAAATATTGCAATGTTATGAGGCTTAACATAATTAAAAATGAAGAAAATATCCATAAACTACTGCAAGACCCAAAGGAAAGACATAATGTTATATCTATGAGAAGGTGGCTAAACTTTCACAGTTTATAACTGTCCTTAAACAGAACCTTTTAATATATATCTACCTCATATGAAAACCTGAAAACCTGCTTACTGAAAAGTATAAGAAAAAAAGAATGTGAAAATAGAAATCCACTAATTGTGTTGCGGGTATAAACTTAATGAAATGGTTAACCAAATCTTATGAATTGGCAAGGCAGCCCAGATTTAAAGAACTGTAAAATTAGTATATAAACTCTAAAGTTTCTAAAAGTTAGACTGAAATTCCATTGCATCCTTCATTTGATCAGAAATTAAAATTTTCAATGAACAGAATTGTTTTTAATCCAATCACCAAATTCTTGTTTGAGGATTAATGTTTTGCATCTTCCTCTCTACCTTGAATTCATGAGATTTGTCTTGAGAGAGAATGGACACGTTTTCTTCAGTGTGTGATGTGATCCCAGAAGGTTTTTCTTGGCTGTGAAACCAAGAATGGCATAGTGGTGAGACCATTGCCTTTGATCTGGTAAATCAGAGTTTAAGTTCAAACTGCTCCTTTTTTCTATGTTCTAATATACTTCTAATTTTTTTGATTGCTATTGAAAATGAAGGAGGCTGCCCAACTGAGGTAATTTGAAGAAGCGTATATAATAGCTAAGTTCCCTTCCAATGATTTGCCACTAATCACCTCTTCAGAGCCTAACTTAAGAAGATATCTGAACAAAAAGTCATTTAATTCCCAATTTTCCAGACAGTACTGGATGATTGGGTTTTCTATGAATTCAAGCCCAATGAATCAGGAAGACACTAGATTGGGGTATATTATTCTTATCAATCAGAATAAAAGCACAAGAAAGTAAAAATAATTTTCTTGCAACTGTTCTGCCTTTGTTTCTTAAATAAATTAAGAAAAGTCGCAACAGTGTTTCATAATTTATGATGCATAATAATTTATATATAATTCCAGTTTAGATTCAATTCTAATATTTGGAAAGATGAATAAAAACAAAGACCATCCATAGTATTTATCATTGTTTCTGCTAAAATTCTTATTGTGTGAGTGCATTATAAGGCATTTATTATTGTTAACACCTTTCTGCCAAATCAAGTAATATCAGAACAGGTTTTTATGATGAATGTTAATGTAGATGGCTGTCTAAGAGAAGTACATTATAGGTTTTCACTGCCTATCACTTATTCCTATGAAGTTGATGAAAAATTAGTCCACTCAATATTAATGTGGAATTCGAACCTCCAGAAAGGAGTTTTGAAAGATGTTGTTCATTTATGTGTCTTATTCATGAACAATTATTTCACAATTCTCAAGTAATCAGTTATATAGATATTTGACCTAAAGTATATAATTTTGTTCAGATAAAATTAGGATTTAAAAAGAATCTTGTGCAATAGCAAAAGTTATACAGATTTTTAAAGAAGTAGTTGGATAAAATTTTGAGGAAACCAACTTTTCTAAAATACTGTGCAAAGCATTGCAGCCTATATTCTTAAACCAGATAGTTTTGTTGCTTCAATTCACTTCCTTTTTCTATAGCTTTCTCAGAATACCACCCTCCATTTGCAGTAGCCAAGTAGATACCTGCAAACAGAATGGTAAGTTATGAAATGTGCATATGCAAACCACATGCATAAAAAGTATAATGTCACAAGGCTGATTCTTTCACTGTGATATGAGGAGATCATGGCATACTACAGATAAATCAGACTCATTTCACATTTGTCTAGGGAAAAACATGCAGTTGGTGTATACTCTCCTCCATTTGTAATTGTAGTCAACAAAGAAACTATTCAATTATAAATGTTTCTAGAAGCCTAACAGATGCATTCCAGGGTCTTGGGATAGCTATGAATAAGGCTCAATCCTAAGTAACCTCTGTGATGAGTCTGCATCTATTAATACACCTTGTAAATATAAAGGCCATAGCAGTTAATGGTGAATTTCTTGGAAACTAGAAAATACTGTTGAAATGTGATTCTATGTTCTATATCTCTTGATATAGAACATAGAATCACATGCTATGCTTTTTCACTCCACATAATTTGTACAGTTATGGGTTTGGTTGTTCTGCTGATTATTCTTTGTCAGCCAAACTCTATTTGGTTTGAATTTTTTCACATATTCTTTACATAGACAGTGTTTACATCTCTTCAGGGTACAATCTATGGAAAATCTCATGATAAAAACCTTATATTTTCATTCCATCACTGATTTTCTAGAAGCATCATGCAACTTTTATATTCTCTGCTTACACAGCTTTTGATTTTTTTAATTTCTTTTTTATTGTTCTCAGCTTTGAATCTGGATACCAAATGTCTACTTTGGCCTACATTTGGCAGCAGCATTATATTTTAATTTGTGTATTTCCTCAGACAAACAAAATGAAAGGATGTTAACATTTTGAAGTCATTTATTGCTACTAATTAAAAATACAAACTAAAATCTATAGCCATCTACCATAAAGCCATTAGAAAGCAGTGTCCAGATGGCAAATAAATATTGAATATTTTCATAAATAAACTCTTATTTTATTTATTAGCATATGTATCTGATTTTGGATGATTTATTTACCTAAATGCAATCAAACCACAGAAGAGTGAAATAATTTTTCAGATTATATGATTATATTTAGTGGGATTATTTTTTTCTACTTGAAGGAACTCAGTAGATGTAGCACAATATGAATCTATTACAAGATAGATGCTTTTCTGGAACAGTTTACATATTTGTTTTATCCAGTACCTTGTATGAAATAATTCTTGTGGTCCCCATGGCTACTTATATTTAAATGTTTGTATAATAAAAACTGAGAGCACTAAAATATTTCTGGCCTTTGGAACAATGATACTAAACTGAGTGCTGCTATAACACTGCACACTAGTTGCTTAAATAACATTTCTTTAGATACAACAATTAAATACATTGCTTGCTGATGCCATTATCACTAAATTTAAATTTTAAAAAAAGTTTGGTCCTGCTTTTAAAAGACCTCTTTCTTCCTGTAAATTTTTCAAGCATAAATTATTAGTAAAGTTAGAGGAGGAACTCCTACTCATTGAGATCCCTAACTCACAGAGATTACATTACTTGAAAGCAATGCTCACATAGTTACATTTCAGTATTGCAATATTTAGTTTTATGAAGTTTTCTTCTGTGTTTTCCTGAAATATGTTTCATAAGTTAGACATTGCTTTTAGCATATAATACATTACTTGGAATCATTTGATTGCAGTTGTTTGCATTGAATGTGTTTATCTTCTGTCAATATATTTGGCCTCATAACTAGACAGGAAAACAAAATACAATTTTTCTTTAGTTACAGACAAATATATAATTAAAGTTCTATCTTCTAAAACTGATTCTAGAATCTAAATAAAATGAGGCGTCGCTAAGTAATGCTAACTGGTATAAGACTTATCCATTCACAAAAATAGATACTTCCTTGATGATAAATAATAATAGATGATTAAATTAAAAAGGCACCCAAAGATGCTAACACATCTTTACATTATCTTGTGGAACTGTACCAATTATCCAGGGATTTCTCCAATTTGGCTGCTCAGGCCAAAGTTTAAAAAAAAGTTGCATGCTAATATGTGAACTAATTTTTCAGTTTTACCATTGCAAAATGATATTGCATTGTGTTACACAATGACTTGAAGCTTGGAAATTCATTGAATTGACTCTAGATGGGTTAATGCTAGAATTGATACTAGATGGACTGTAGAGAGTGCCTCTCAGTAGAGATAAACCATGACATTGACTCCTATATTTTATTTATTTAATTATTATAATTATTATATTCTTTGAGGGAAAAGGATATTCCACAAGAGGTATGGCAACAAAGCAGCAGTTGTTGGGAGCCACATCTACTTAACTTTGAGACAGTGGGAAGTCATTAAAAAGATCTTCTTGGGCTTCCAGGAAGTAGATCAACAATGATTTGAGAAGACCATTCTGGAGATAGTTCAGAACCAAGACAAGATTAGGCCCTATAATGAGCAAATCAGTCAAGTTGACTAGTGAAAAATATCATTTTGCTTGAATTGTTTATTTCACTTTAATTATCCCATCCAACAGTCATTTATGGTATTTATCTGTAAAATGCAATTTCAGTTAAGCATCTGAGGGTTATTTCTCCTATCCTTTTGGCACAAGGAATTTTTAAAATATGATTTATGACTAGAAATCTCAAGCTTCTGTATCTTTGATGAGATTTTTCATGGTTTACATTGTAATTTAATAGTTGTATACTATGCTAGGAATATTCTGCTGAAATATGCTGTAAAAATATTATAACTAACTTAATAGGTTGTCATCATAAGACTAACATTCTCTGTTAGTCTAGCATATTTACAAGTGTTGTGCCCAAGATAAAATAGAACAACTGATCAAATTATTTAATTAAATGCCAAAATTGCCTTGTATTTCCGCTACTTCTATTTCACATTTTCAAGCATAAATATCCTTTCCCATCAAAAATACAGGTCTGTGTCACCTAATTATGACATTTCTCTGTTAAAATGTTGTCAAGATCCACTGACTTTTTACTGAAAATGATAATAAAATAAATAATAGCTTTTATTCCTTCAGTTCCATTTCATATCAATGGCATTGCACTTAGTGAGTTCTGAACTGGTAATATATCAGTGGCACCAGTTTCTGCAAAGCTTTCGAATAGCTATTCAATTCAAACTGATAAAATTAGAATTATGATACCTTGTAATTAAAGATACAATAAACTTTAGAGACCCTTTTGATTATCCGAAAATAGGTCTATGCAGTGTTTCGATTCATTTTTAAAAGCTGCTACATAGTATGTGGCAAATGTTAGCATAATGCTATTTGCAACTCTTTAAAGCTGCCTTTTTTCTGGGGATTACATGGCTGCCCTCTCTGGCTGATTTAAACAGTTGCGAAGAAGTACTCTATTTGTGTCTCTAACAACTCTGAAGAGCTATTTGGAATCCAAAGCACTATGCATTGGGCATGCCTTTGGTGCATGTCTTTAGTGAAGTCCTGGAAAGAATGTCAACTTATAAACTGAATAGGAGAAGTAAATCAGAAAAGGTTCAAATTACTTGAAATAGGGCATGATTTTGGCAATGGTTGTGAAGAAATCATTCATGTTTCAAGAAATTTAGACATTGGTTGCTTTTTTGGTCTTTCTTCATCTATTGAAACTTACATGCTTACATTCTGAACTGAATAAGGAATTGGTAAAACTGTTCAGTAAAATATGGCATGATACATTTCAGATGTTTGAACTATTCTTCTCATAACCCTTGGCCATTGTCCATTATGCTGAGGCAGTTAAGATTTATAACACCTAAAGGGAGTGACATCTGCTGGGAGAAACATCTCAAAAAATACCAGATGGTAAATATAATAGATCAATTAAAGTTCTGGTCCTTTGGTACACCCATACAATTTCAATGCACACACAAAAGAGGCTTTGATAATGCATTTGCAACTAGCATTTAGAAAAATACAAAATACATGAAAACATTTCATCTACTACCACAAATCAACAGTTTATATCCCCAAAAGGCATAGGATAGACAGGTAGTAAAACCTGGAGCATATAATTTATGAAAACCTCACTTGTTCATTGCACTTGTTTTGTTGTTTCTATAGCTGTTTCTTTTCTGAAGCATATTGCCTGCTGACAGAACCACATCTCCAGGGCCTTCCAAAAGAGTGTTAGAATTGGGGCCAGTCAAATCTCTGTGGGATGATGTTCCAGAGAGAGGGAACCAACATGGAGAAGGCCCTTCTTCTGAGTCCCGCCAGATATATATCTTTAGGGTATGGGATGCTCAACATTCCTTGCTGCCCAACTCTAATGAGTCAGGTAGATGTAACCAGCAAGAGACAATTACTCAGATAACCTGGTTCCAAATCATGAAGGGCTTTAAAGGTGACAACCAGCACCTTGAATTTCACTCAGAAGCAAATTGGCAACCAATGAAGTTCCCACAGGAGAGATACATGTGCACACCAAAGTCTTTTCAAAACCATGTGGGCCACTGCATTTTTCACCAACTGGAGCTTCTGGATGCTTTCCGGGGCAGCCCCATGTACATCACATTGCAAATTCTACTTATACTAATTAATATGCAATAGTATAACATTCTCTCCATTTTCTGTCTTAATTTGCTACCAAAGGCACTTGGCAAAGAGCAAACAAAGGTAAGAATTTTATGATGATACAATCATGCATAGGGATGAGATAAGAATTCAAAACAAAGAAATTGAATTGTTTAAACAAAATTGAAAGTAAAGACAGTTCATTTCAAGAAGGCTCCTATCTTGATTTTGTTCTCATTTTATTAGCCATCATTATTCCAAATAATACCAAATTGTATTCTTCTTCTTCCTAGATCCTTTATATCCACTTCCTATTTAAAGAAAAAAATTTTTTAATGTTGAGTTAATGTGCCATTGAGTTGTTCATTCATTTAAATCTCATGGACTAAGATGAAACAGAAGAACAAAAAAGAAGCTATTTAGGGTTAAGAAAGAAATAGCTTCATGAACCACAGTTCTGCATGTGGGATAAAATTTTGTGGAGGCGGCAGTATGAAAAAGAGTTCTAAACATGAGTTTGCTAGTATGGATAAGATGCAAACAGACAGAACAAGAACTTGGTTTGGATTGAAGAAGTAATCTTCCTAATGACTAAAGTAATTCTTTTACTGGTTCTTTATCCAAATTATAATTCCTACAGTAGCATATCTCCTGGAGGTGAAGTTTTTGAAAACTGTTGAGCATATCCAATTTTAAACACCCACCTATTTCAACTTAACATTGCATACCTAATAACATAACCATTACTACAGAGTAAGTTATAATGTTCAAGTGGAATATACCTCCAACTAATTATATCTTAAAATATACTAGGTATTAAATTATTTCAATAGGATATATCAAATGAATTATTTGAATATAAAAATGCTTCATTTTATTTAGGTAGTGCTCCTTATAGTTCTAAAACCTAAATAATAGATTCCGCTCAAATTCTGTTGCAGCAATTACCTTAAATAGGGAAGAAATAAAGTATTTAATTTCTGCATTATGCTTATCAAATCCAAACATACTTGTGCTCCAATTATTTCCAAGCCTTTTTCCTCTCATAAAATTATTTTGAAAATTTGGGCATAAACTAAATATAAATTAGTAGTTGGTTTCATACGTGTATCTATAGCTTTTACTTTCTAGCTAAGTGGGAAAACATGGGACTCAAGTGTAAAGGCAGGAAGGCAAGAAAAGGAAGGAAAGAAGGAAGGAAGGA
>AZIM01002311.1:86204-106686 GCA_000516915.1 Ophiophagus hannah
AGAACCTGCTGAATACCACCTCTGGGCTGTGGACTTCTGACAGTTGGACATATCTTAAAATTGCCAAGTTTGAAAAACACCGATCTAATTCAACAGAAGTATATAGTTATAATTTTCAAAAATGTCTCTGATATACATTTGTGCAATAAACAATAGAAAATAATACATTTGTTGTGCTTTTACTAAGAACAAATGTACTTAGAAGAACAAGAGTTGTGTCTGTTAGAAAGGCTGATTAAAGCAGAAGCTTTAAACTATTTTATTACTTTATTTTGTTTCAGAAAATTGATATAGCTTCCTACTCACAGCAGCTCTAGGTGTCTTACAAACTAAAACACAATGTAGAAGAAATAAAAATATAAAATAATAATAACCCTCCAGCAACAACACACACTCAAATGGGTTCCATCCCACTCTGGATTCCCAGACCAGCTGGCAAAGCCATGTCTTCAGAGCCTTATGAAAGAGCATCAGAGTGGAGGCGAGTCTAATTTCTGGAAGGATGGTGTTCCAGAGGTAGGAAGCCACCACAGAGAAGGCCCTTCTCCTGGTCTTGCCAGAGATATCTCCTTAGAGGATGGAACATTTGTTGCCTCTGATGTGACCAGCAAGAGTTGTTGCCCCAGATAAGCTGGTCCCAAGCCATGAAGGACTTTAAAGGTGACAACCAGCACCTTGAATTGCACCTGGAAGCAAATGGGCAACTAATGCAGCTTCTGCAGGAGAGGGGACACATATGCACACTGAGGTCTGCACAAAACCATATGAACTGCTGCATTTTGAAACACCTGGAGCTTCCAGATGTTTTTCAAGATTTTTGGTCCAAGAAAGTTTTCTTTCCATTTTCTTTTGGAAAGAAATTAATTGCTTACTCTTTAAGCATTGCACATTTAGCATAGATTTAACAGATGAAGTGCTCTTTAGCGTGGAAGCAGACATACAGAAGAGAATTTCATCGATAAAGTTCTGCTTTCGTGGCTGCTCAAAGGAAATAGGTGCCAAAAAGGAAAGAGGACTCTCATTATTTAGATGTCCTAATTATTTTAAACACTAAAGCTATTGCTATGTCTTTTTATCTGCTTTATATGTTTGGGATTTGTAAATCACTTAGAGAGAAGTAGTCAACAGAATAACAAATTAATATAGTAATAGTAATTTGAAAATTAGGTAATATGTCCAGTATTGATTGCAAATAAAATATTCTTTATCAAAATAATACAGTATTGCCTATATTTTAAAATTGTTTTAAAGAAGAAAAGATTAAAATCATTTTTAAAGTGAGATAGATATAAATTTTATAAAGACCATACAGACATAGCTAACTGTCTGGTTAGACAGATGCTAAAAGATTTATGCCTTCATCTTTCTCTTTGTATTCTTGTATGTTTGGCAAATATTGCTGGATTTTTTTTGTAAAACACAACAGTGGTTTCTTCCATAGTTATTTTCTTGTGAAATCTTTGCTCTTGGGTTGTTTAAAGTACAGATGTGATTCTGACATTATTTCCATCAAATGAAGTAAAAATATTGTTCTATAAGTAGAATTATTCCTCAAAAGACATGATTTTATAGACCCAGCATCTGGCTATTTAAAGATTTTATAAATTGTAGACTTTGCTATCTATCAGTGAAGACTTTAGGCTGTGTTTAAACAGAGTAATTCTCATAGTTCCTATTATATGTCATTTTAATTTTTCCCTTCTATCTCCTTGACATTTAAAACATCTGTCAGAGCTTCAGAGCCACACTACAAGAACTGATGCCAAATAGGATGCTTTCCAGTTCATTCATAATTACTGATGTAGAGTCTCCAGAGAAGTACATTGATAAAATTTTGATTAAACATCATGCATTATGTTATCATTTGTGCAGTTTGCATGCTAATCAATTGTACATTGGTTCCTCTACAATGTAATTTCTTATTGAAAAGCTGAAATCACAAAGCATGCAAGAGGAAAGGCACTGTGAATCTGTGTCATGCTACCAAAATAACACAGTAAGAGAAATTGATACTGGAATCAACTTTTACAGAATGTCGGGAAAACTGTATCAAAACCTTAAGTAAGTAGGTACTTCTCCTGATTCTGTAAGACTTACTGAAAGGTGCACTTTAAGATTTGGCTACATGTCTGTAATATTTTAATAACTGAGGGAAAATGTTGTATTGATCCATTTGTTTAGAGAGTAAAATCACGTATCATAAAAAGAATATGAAAGAAGCTAAACAAAAATTAAAGTAATTAATAAAGCTGATATTGTCAGTGCTATGAAGTATTTAAGAAGCATGTTGGAGGCAAAATAATTTTAAATCAAAATTGTTTTGAATCATTCTCTAGAACTGATTAAAATTTCTTAACTTGATATCCTTCAGATATATTAGGTGATGTAATAGTTGAATTATAATGTATGTAATATAGCAGATATATAAGATATCATCTTGTTTGGAAATATGTCGAATTTCAGATTTCATGATAAATTCATGCTTACTAGAGGGGAGGAGTGCTAAAAAGAATGATAATATATCTTACAATTATAATAAATAAACTGTAGCATTGTTCAATTTTTAGCATTCAAGTTCAATCTTGCAACCTATATTAATGACTATATTTTGTGTGTTTGTATCACCAGTGAGAAATAATACCACATAACTTTGCCTAAACTTTAAATATGCTTGTTTTTTCAGTATAAGAATCAATACTAGAACAGTAGAATACATCTAAAATCATTACAGGAGTGTTCACAATGTTAATTTTTTAAAAATTGCACAAGAACTGTCCTTAACGAACATCTTTGCATGACAAGAATAACTCAGAGGAAAAGATTAGGGAAGGAATGGTAGTCTGTAAGGTGAAGAGTAGTTAAACAGTCATCAAATACTGAGACGCAGAATGGCATGATGATGTAGTGTAGGGGTATCAAACTCAAGGCCAGGGACTGGATCTGGCCCTCAGGGTGCTTATATCTGTCCCATGGTGCTGCCTTGGAAACAGTGAAGGACTGGTCCATGGTGCTTTTGACAGTGGCCCTCCCAGGCTCCATTTTCACTGGCAGAGGATTGCAGGAAGCTATCACAGCCAAAAACAGAGCTCGGGAGCCCATTTTCACCGGCAGAGCACTCAGGCCACTACAGGCATCCCCAACACAAGTGACATTGAGCTGGCTATGCCCCCTGGCCATGCCCCCCCAGCCCTCCTAGGTCAAACACAACCCTGATGTTGCCTGCAATGAAATCGAGTTTGACATCCCTGATGTAGTGAATGCAGCTTTGCATTAGTTAGGACTATATTTGGATAAATGCCTCTAAAAGGAGCTCATTAGAATTTACAATCAAATATTACATAAATAGCCAATCTAATCACCAAGTCACAACATTTTATATAAAGTTGCATCAAAAGAATAGCATCTTGAAGGTGCTAAAATGTATTTTTAAAAATGAAATTCCGTCAAACAGAAGTATTTTTATAACAAAAATGAACTTTGAGATTAGATGCATAGCCATTTTTTAAAAAAATCATTATTTCACTAAATATTTTAAAGATATCTGGTTTATTTAATCTGCATAATTTATTAAAATTAAGTACTAATGTGGAATATTTCAGCATGTCTGCTTAATATACTGATATTAAAACCTTCTTTCCAGGACTGAAAGAGAGATCCATTCCCGCAGCGGATAAGAATAATATACTCAGTTGAGTCAGCCATGTTTGGAGATTCTCACTAAAAATGCCCATATTATCAATTCTCTTTTTAATGAATATATGATATAAAGTGGTCACACAACTAGAACATATGATTGAACTTTTATTGCCTTCTGTCCATTTTCAACAGAATTACAGTGTAAATTTAAATTTCATTTCAAATGGTCTATGCATTTCCAAGCTGTTGTAATGGACTTGAACATAAGGCTTGTAGGGTATAAGAGGGGAAAGCAAGTGGGCAGAAAACATACATACCTCAACTATTCATTTACTTTGGATTTTTAATTGTGAAGAATGATTTTTCCTATGTCTATTACATAAATCATAAGATCATCAGTATCCCATAGTTTTTATTATTGCTCTCTATATTCATTTACAGTATTTATTAGGCTATCATGATATAATTAGACTTGGCAGAAGTTTTAGATAGGGTTTATGGGTATAAGTATAGCCCATACTACTTTTTTTCTCCTGATAACACATCACTGATAATTATCACAGGTTTTTTTTCTCTCAAGAGGCTCAATTGTTAGCATTGGAGGAAACTCCTGCTGAAATATTATTTCCTCTTACTGCCTGCAATGCTCCAATTTTTCTTAGATATCAACTGAATTCCCAGGCACCTAGATCATGGGTGTCAAACTTGTGGCATCACATTGCCATCACGTGATGTTTTGTGACATTTTTCCCCTTCATGGAGCTGGAGTAGGCATGGCCTGCACATGACACATCCAGCCTGTGGGTCACCAGTTTAACACTCTTGAAATTAAGTCACACATAGCAAGCAAAAGGTGGCCAGGGAATGGGAAAATAGGAAGTGGAGTTTCACTTCTTATCATTGATACTTCAGGGCAGTGCGGAAGTAGTATTAGAAAACTAATGTGTGACAACAGAGACAAGAAACAGAATATCCACAGGCTTATTTACATCACCATATGCATTTTCGACAAAGAAAATTTTAAAGATAACATGCTTGGTATTTCTTATAACCCTCTGAAAGTTTGTTCTTTCTGGGACTGTTATAAATCTCATTATATGAAAAATCCCTTAATTGTTGTTATAGTAAACTACTGAGGTCAATTTTTGCCTATGGGCAAACTATTTCTTTCCATATCAATTTAGAAGACTGCTTCTTTTATGTAGTAATTTACAAGTATGCATCAGATAATAAAAGGTAGCTGCATCCTTTAGCAATTTTGTTTTTCTTGTCATATGTTCAAAGAGATGGTCACCTTGTTTATGTATGTGCATGTAAGTGACATTAACACTAATATATGATCAAAACACCATTAGAGATTTTTGTTCTTTCCTTTAAAAGCAACTTCTTATTGGATTTACTTTGCATCACAATACTGCTAGAAATCACAATGCTACTAGAAAAAGGTCAGTCTGGTACTTAACCTTGTGCTTAACCTTGAAGTCAAGAGTCCAAATCGAAAATATGTTATTTTCCCAGAGAAGCTTGGATACAAAGCAGTATAATTCTGACTGCTCTTGGTTATAAGCTCTACTTTTGAAGTTCAAATTATTATCTTTTGTTCTGATTATAAAACTGATTTTTTTCCCGTCTGTACTACACAAGTGTCATTAATTAGATAGCAACAACACAAGCTTATGCCGGAAACATTTCATGCCCTCAATGCTCCTGGTTCTGGAACAGAAAATCTTTCATTCATAGTTTCTGAAAGCAGTTTCTATTTCTGCCTCAACAAGGAGAAATCTATATTATGTCTTGAAAGGATAGCTTCCAAATCTAGTCAAAAATCAAGGTTACTTAAAATAGATGCAGAATGAATCGATTCTCCTCCTCTGTCCTTACTCATTTGTGCTTCTCCTTGGTTAGACAACATTTATCTAGTTTCTAAATGTAGAAATTGCCTCAGATCTTCTTGCCTTGCTCTTTTCCCACCAGCCCTTTACCTCGTGAAGTTGTGCCTGCCAGTTTATTCAATTAATTTCAGCAAGAATGTAGGTTTTTCATTTTGCAGTTAATTTCTTTCAGGATTGATGAACTGTGCATTGAAATGGAGAGACTGACAATTGGAACAGAATGCAAATTTCATTCCAAAGCTTTGTACCTCCAATTAATAAAAACAAGCCACTTCAGGATTTAGGCAAATCAGTTTTAATTGGAGAGCAAAATATTCTGAAACTTATGTTATGGATGATTTTTTTTCTTTTTGTTTTATAAAACACTAACCTCTATTCAACACAAAAAATGTGACTTTCTCCTTAATTTTTCCAGTACTACTTTAGCTAAGGCCACAAAATAAGCTGGTGAAGCTTTGGATCTCAATTCTTCCTGAACCAAATCTTTTTCATGCATGCTTGTACCTGTAATAATCCACTACAATGGATTAAATGCTAAATTTTCCTTTTTTTTTGAATGGAAGAACTCTTTCTGCTATCCAGTGACATTTCTGACAAAATCACAGTAGAAGACTTGTTAACTCTCTTTCCCTGCAGCCTGCTATGACTCTTTCTACACAGCTTCAGGGGATATCCCAATTCTTCAGAATATATTTGTAGAGGGTTGCCGGGAGATGGAATAATGTAGTGTGCAGTAATTGCTACATCCAACCTCTATTGTTGGAGAGTAACCCATATGTGAAGTTCTGTTCACAGCAGCTCTGCTAGTTTTTGACCTTTGGTTACTTCCTCATTATACTGATACAAATTGCACATTGTGGTTATAAAAAAAGTTCAGAAATATAAAGATTGTAAATAATCTTAA
Source organism: Ophiophagus hannah (assembly GCA_000516915.1). NCBI lineage: Eukaryota > Metazoa > Chordata > Lepidosauria > Squamata > Elapidae > Ophiophagus > Ophiophagus hannah. The sequence goes on from AZIM01002311.1 coordinate 92,637, forward strand.
AATCACACTCATGTGGCATGTTAAAATATTTATACTTAAAACAAGAAAAGCTTCTTTGTATGTTTGTACTATGTCTCTGCAGAACAATCTGTTATAATCTAAAATAAACTGTGCCACAGAATAAAAACCTTTTTTTTCTTTAGCAAATGAAGTACCTTTGTTCTGTGTTGTTATTTTCTCTGGGTTTTTTTATGGTTAATGTTTTGTTAAGAAAATTAACATCATTTTTTTATGTTTAGTTAGCCATTCAAAGAAAAGGAAAGTAGAAGCCAGAAAGCTGAATATTCATTATTACATTTCTAGGCAGAGAAGTATGGGAAACTACTGTTTGTGAGCAGGAGGAGCCAAACATTCCTGGAGGGTACATTAGGGACAAATGCCTTTAGAAGTATGTTTCTGCATGGGAAAGTTAAGCTAGTCACTTCCAATATGAATGAGTTATAATTTTAGGAGTGGAGAGCTAGTTCATACTCATTTTGGACACCTCTGGGTTTCATCATGTTTTATACTTGTAAGACTTCACACCCGCCACTCAACTGGTTACAAAAATCATTCTGTGTGATTAAGTCCTTTAAATAATTCACTTGAAGCATCTAATTTGGCAGATGATATCATGGGTGATTTTTAAGAGGCAGATATCCTTCCAAATGCAAAACAGAATAACTGCAGAATAGAGAACTTCTATTGAATAATGAAGAACCTCTTCCTTTTAGTCTGGTCCTCTCCCATCCTCTACTTCCATCCCAACCCACCCCCACTTTTCCACAACTTTTGGAAATTTTGATTATGTTTCCTCTGGAAATAACTATTCTTAGAGCCTTCAAGTATTGGCTTTCATATAGTCTTCTGGAGGTTTTCCTGAGTCTTTCTGATTTTTAATGATCTATTTACCAGGATTTTAGGCTTTGTTTCAGGAAGTAGAAAGATTTTGGGATGCAGACTGCTTTCTCAAAGAACCTGTTATAGAATTATTGGTGCTCTTTGAGTTTGTTTATTTGATTATAGATGTTTCATTAACAAGTTAGGTAATATCAGGTAATCATAACACCTAGTTGGGTAATGAGGCATCTGAAAAGCAAACTGCAAGCTGAGAGATCACCAAGAACTCCACTTTTCAACCCTAAATACAGTACAGCTATTCTCTTCTATTGGCCACTATTGCATACAGTATAACTGCTGGACCAATTGGAAGCTCAACACTGCTGCCTTGGACAAGCAACTACAGAAGACTGCTCTGTGCCTAAGATTTGTGTTTTGGGGAGATTTGGCTATGCTTCCAAATTCTTGGTGGCCCATTGGGCTGTCTTTTGGGGGAAAGAACAGAAAGATGTCCAAGCACTGGACTCTTCCTCAATGACTCAGCATCATACTGTAGCTTCTTTAAAGCTGATGCCATAAAAGCATGCTGGCTGTTTGAGACCTGGGCTCTTGTTAAGAGTGCCCCTGATAATGAAATGAGGGAAGGGCTGGATTGATTATTCTGCACATTATCAGATTCTCACTTCTTTCAAACTTGAATAGCATTTTTAAAAGCTACTAGAGATACACTAATTGTATTATAGGTAGGGCCATTCCATTATTGTTTTAGCATGCATTAATGTTCTGGATTTATGTTTGCCACTTTGTTCAAGAATTTCCCTTTTATAGATTTCCCAAGCATTCTGTTTAAATTAAAATGAGGCATGTAAAGAAAAGTTTTGCAAATATAAGTCGTCTTCCTTACTAGGTGCTGACATTCCAGACATCCTATCAATATTAGTGGTTGGAGTGCAATGCCAAAGTAAAGCAGTGGTGCTTGCAAGAATGAATAATTACTGCAGATCATTACAATGAAAACAGCTTGGCAACTTCACAAAAAATAATTTATTTCATGGATGCAGTAAATGTATTTCTGATTTACTTCCAAGATCTGAGTCCCTTCAAACTTTTCTCAGCAGTGGAGTGACAAATTGCTAGCAACAATTATTTATATTTTTCTGAATTATAAAAGTGAAGGTGATTTGGAATTTAAGGATTCCCTGTGATTTTCAGGCTTCTCTTTATTTGCTCATTGATATAATAGGTTAAAATTATGGCTAAATCCAAGCAGGAGCAAGAAAATCTCCATTCTTATTTGTAGCTACTTGGAGATGTGAAAGATGAAGGCTTTATCTTAAAGAGCATTTTATAATGACTGTGTCATTAACTCAGTCAGCACTTTAAAGTGTAATGATGCTATTTGGCCAGCTTTCTCTGCTGATATCAGTAATTTACACAAGCAAAATACAGCTGGCAACCACCCAATACATAAATACTTTGTGTCAAGAATAATTTCTATGAGGAAGGACAGACTGTCCCATCTTCTTTTTTTATATATTTCATAGTAGAAATGCTATCACAATTTCTGGGATTTAACAACAAATTTCAACATGATGATGTAAGAATCCAGACTTAAGATCTGCACCTCTAGAAATGATACACTATTTCAGACCTTCCTTTTAATCTCCTTCAAGAATCATGTGAGCAAACGTCTATCCAGTCTTGTAATTTTCTAGACTAGGCAAAAAACAATGAAATCAATTCTTTTTTAATTTAGGATATTTATTAAAGAGGAGTAAAAAATAATCAGTGATTAAATTATTTCAATAACCACTTCTTGATTTTGCTATCTAAAACATATTGTTTGGATCTACTCATATTTGTTAAGAATCCTAACTTTTGGCAAGTAATCCCATAGAACGCCACAATAGGGTTTAGTCTCTATTTTCCACTAATTGTTTCAAAATAAAGCATGTTCATCAAATGGTGAATTTCCTGAAGTAGAATCCAAAGATGGCTCAGTGAACAATAGCTTGTCAAAAATCAATTTAGCCTTGGTGTAAATGTGTTCAAAAGAATTATTTAGTAAATGGGGAAAGAAAGCTTCATCATAAATTGCATTATCACCACACAAGATCTTCACTGGCTATTAGATAAAAATAGTCTTGGGAGTTGTTTGTGAAAGCTTTTACAATTGGAGTAAAGAATGCTTTTTTAAACAATAAAAATGCCTTTATTAAACTTTGAGATTTATCTTCCTCCAATTGGAAATTATAGTGGTACCTTGGTATCTGACTGTTTCAAAACAAGTCAAATTTGGTACTTGAAGCATTTTGATGTGAAAATGTTGTCCTAGTACTCGTAGTTTCTTTGGTATTTGGCATGCTGCAAAAGGAAGAGGAGGACAACCACAAAGAGCTGACAGGAAATGCTGGGAAGGTTGCTGCTAAAGGAAGAAAGGGATGGTTACAGTGCGTGGACAGGGATCGGTCAGGCTGGGAAAATGCTGATATAGGAAAAAGCATAGACAAAAGAAAGGGTCATGTGATTTGTTTGCCATTCATAGTTTTTAGTACTTGGCGTGTCTCCTGAAATCAATTAACGTCAAGTACTGAGGTATCACAATAAGCTGACATCAATTGGATTTCAACCCATTACGTTTTTACATTCAGAATATGCTTCTCCATAGCTTTCCAACTTAACTCAGGCTGAAGTATTATAAACATCACATGCTATAAAGTTTTTAGACAGATTTTAAATAAAAAGTATTGCATTTAAATGCTCCTTGTTAAATGTACCTAGTATCAGTTATTACAATGGCATATTTATAACTTTAAAATATTATGGACATTTGTGATAATATAATGTACATGATTTTAAAAACATCAAGCAGTAATGTAGGTGAAATGAAATTCCACCACTTGAAATTACTTTAAAGTTGTCAGCTTAAGATTGAAGAAGAGAGAGAATTCTTATGGAACAATTTATTCCTATCCTAGCTGACATGAAGACTTTAGTCTGTAATACGTCAAACTCACAGAATACAGAATGACCACAAAACTAACAATTAGAAATATGTGCAGCTTCAGTAACTCAAGTTTATGATTTTGTGTACATGCAATACATCAAGTCAGAAGTATAGAGACAGGCCAGTATTTTATAGAAATAGAATGGTATTTTTCTTAATGTTTATACATTTATATATAGATATATGCAAAATCTAGCAAAAGTAAAATGTTAATAATAACTAATAATAATTAGTAAATAATAACTTCACCAGGGGCCCATAGTGTTATCTTCACAGATTTTCTGCTTTCCTTGTGAGTTTTGATGACTCATTTAATATTTCTCCAAGATAAAGTTATCAGGAAGCAAAATATTAGTCAAGTGTAGATGATGTATCATAGTTTCAATTGCAGCTTTTTCTTTTAAAACCTCAATTTTTCACATTTTATAAAAGGCAAAGTGGTTATTTTATGTTTCTTGAACACAAAATGTAACATGAAAGGTTGCTACCTTTATGTCTGCTTTGGAATGAGATTGGCATTCTAGAATAGCAAACAGCCAATCATGTGTTTATTTTTGTTAATATGAAGAGATTTATATAAGCAGAATGAAGTGTCTAATCTGGCAAAAATGAAAGATTTTGTCATATTATTCTCAGCCAAAACATTATTCTACATCTATTTATTTCTTCTTAGACTCCTCCAAGATAACGAACATTTTTCAGAATGATTTTAAAAAGGATAAACAATGTTTTTATATGTGTAAAGTATGCATTAAGAATTGAACTGATAGATTAATCAATTTAATAATTGTCATAATGACCTTATAATACATTTATATTATTACACAGCTTCATGCTATGAGCCAACTGCAGCTATTCTTGAGCAATAAGACTCTGCTCACTGTCATCATGCCTTAATCATCTCCCATTACTGCAAAATGCTCTACATAGGGTTGCCCTTGAAGAATATTTAGAAGCTTCAGATGATGCAAAAGTTAGTCACGCAGGCAGTTATGTGTGGCTGTAATTCAGCATGTGTGATACCCCTACTCAACAAGCTGTATTGGTTTCCAGTTTGCTTCCATGTATAATTCAATATATAATTTACCTTTAAAGCCGTTCATTGCTTGGGAATAGATTACTTACAGAACTGCTATATCCAGCTTTCTGTTAGAGCCAGCAAGAGAAGCATGCTCTATATTCCATCTGATATCATAATCTAGTAAGACCCCAAAAGACATCATTTTTTGTTGTGAAGCCCTGTGGAACATCATTCCACCCCAAGACAGACTTGCATCTACCTGTCTGGTCTTTCACGAAGGTCAGTTAAATTCAGGGATGGGATCCGACTGGTATAACTACCAGTTCTGTTGCTCTGCATCGCACGCGCATGCACGAGTCGTGCGAGTGCAATTTACGACCTGCTGAGATGCCCAGACAGCGGAGCAGCGCTGTATGCGGGTGCACAGTGGTTGGAAAAGCCCTTTTTTCCTGCTTTTTTGACCGCAGCTGCTTTGCGCGGCACAGCTGAGNTCAGCTGCTTTGCGCGGCACAGCGGAGGTTGAAAAAGCAGGAAATAAAGGACAGGTAAGAGCCCGGGTGGGCAGGTGGGCCAAAACAGCATCAGACACAGAACCGATTCTGTATCTGCTGCTCTTCAGAGCTATTGGTTCTGTAGAGCTGGACAGAACTGGTAGAATCCCACCCCTGGTTAAATTCCTGTTTTGTCTTTGACCCCCACCCCTGATGGTGTGGGAAAGCCCCTTTTTTTGGTTGTATGAATCATTGTGTGTGATTATTAATTATTACCATTGATTATTTTTCTCAACTGCTATTTATGTTATTTATAATTCTGCTATATTTTATTATTGTGAGCTACCCAGTAACATGTGTCTGAGATGGACTGTCATGTAAATTACTCTATAAATAAATAACTTTTCCAAAATGGCCAGCTGCATTTTGGAATTGGTAATGTAAAATCAATTCATTTTTACTGATGAATTGGTTTAAACCCAAGTAATTAGTTAAGAATTATTTATCAGACAATGCATTATAATTATGCATCAATTATGAAGTATTTTGTCCCATATATACAATTTGATTGGACTCTTTAGCTGTATTAGAAACTACTGAATTGTTATTATCATGGGATCGAGCTTTGGATAATTCTTTTTTTTTATTTGTCATTTTTATTTTATTATATAAAATACAAAGAAGAGAAGAAAAATAGAAAATTAAGGGAAGGAAAGTGAATGGGGAAAAGGGGTTGTGAGATACAAGGGGAAAGAGAAAAAGAAAGAAAAGGGGCCATTGATTTCCAGCTCTTCTTAGCACAGTACAAGATAAATGCACTCCAACCTGAACTTTTTGCTTTTACACATTAATATATAACTAGCCATTCCTATAACACCAAATCTTTCTAATCAACAAAACCAAGGTCAAAGTTTTATTTACTTTTTCTTCACAAGCACCAATTCCAGAAGTGATATCTAAATAAGAACAAATTTTCATTTTTGAATAAAATAATCAATTTATCCATTGCTATTTTATTTTCCTTGCTATGGAAAGAATGTGTATTTCTATTTGCAGCTAGTAATCTTTGCAAACTGTCTCCATTTTTATTTACAAAATTTATTGTATTCTTTTTTATTGATATGTTTCTATCAATTTATTGATATGTTGATATCTCAGAGATGTTTAGTGAAGATATGGGTATAAACTTCACTATATTGCAGGTGTTATATATGGAAGGGACATTGGCATATATTTTGTGAGCCTGCTCTGCAATTGTCCTGCTTTCTTCTTGGCCCTCTCTTTTAAATTCAAGTTCTGCTTAAAACAAAAGCAATATTTTAATCCCCTTTCCCAGTCTTTAAATGCATGTGTATCTGTTGTGGCAATGTGTAAGAACATTGTTATTGTGAGAAGTTAGTGACATTTCTCCTTCCTATTAAGAAAAATCTAGAAGTTTAGAATTCATTTTCAGTTAGATGGCTTGTTTTTCTTGCTTGCTTGCTGAGCAAAGCAGAAAGGAAGGGTGTTCATGTGTCTTCAAAGCTTATCTTGCTGTTAAAGTCTTAGAGGCTTGATTCCCATCTCAGAGTCATATACAAGTCAGTCAAGTCAAGTCTTACAAGCTCCTGACCATAAAATCATATGGTTCCAGGTTTTGATAAAAACTTTGGAACTGATACTTGTGAGGAGCTTCTGCACACAACCTAGCATTAGTACTATGGAAACTAGCCTCCCATCGGGTATCTCTGCTGTTGTTATTAAGGAGCTCCTGACAGCTTATAAGAGATTTAGATATTAGTCTTCATTGTCTCTGGATGCAAAAGAACCAATTGTTTGGGCACCTGATCACTGGGCACCTGATGACTTGGCAAAACAACATCCAAACCATTTCTTGATATAAATGGTTATTTGAAGTGTTAAAGAACACTAACCAACTGAATTAACCAAATGATGAAAGGATAAAGAAAGGCAATGGGCAAATTAAAGAAAGGAATAAATTGTCTCTTCTCTCTCTTTTACCTATACTTTCTGTCTTTTCTCTTCAGAATATGATTGACTGTTCTAATTATATTTCATGATTATATCTCCTGTCTATAGAAGCAATTTTTGTTTCACCTCTAAAATTGTTACAGCTAATTGTCTCCCTAAATGGAGAGATAACTTACACTTAAATCATGTTGGAATTGTAGGACTAAACATATCAGAAGGTGAATTATGGAATGAAGAAAGAAAGTAATATATTCTAGACTTTATAAATAGCAAGTAGGCATTTTATAAGATAGTTGTCTCTTTTGTTCCTTCACCAGAGTATTGGTGGTGAACTCATATTATTTCAGTGAGGGATGGATTTCTCATGTTTTGCTTCAAGAGCTCTATTTTAGACATGGGACACTCTTGCCCATTTCTGAAAGTGAACTATCAGAATGATTCAGGAGTGGCTGAAATGATTTTCCTTTTCAGGGGTTTTTTTTTGTTCTATTTTCTTCTAAATGTTTATTTTTTCTTTCTTCTAAGACACAGATTGTGAGATGTTCAAGTACTCTGGTTGCAAAAGCAGAACTAAATGCCCCTGGGAAGAAATAATTATGAAAATAATAATAGATCAGCTGTCACTACAGTGTCTCTGAAATTATTTTAAAAGTTACTTAGGAACTTGTCTAGGGAAGATTGACAGTAAAATTAGAGTTAAAAAGTAAAAAAAAAAGGACAGAACTGTAATTCCAAGAGTTATTTTTGAGACTAAAGCTGGCTCATGTGTAATCTTAAGAAAGCCTTTCTAGTTTCATGAACTGTAATTCTACCAATTTCTATTTGTTAGTTTAAAGGTCCAGAAAGAAAAGAATTATAGTAGACTGAAGAATTGGCTTTGTTGAGCATTATTTTTCTTTTTTCTTTGTGCCATTTTCTCCGTCTAAGTAAATCTGCAAAAGAAAAATATATGTATTTTTGCCTTCTTTCATGTGAAACTTGCATTAAGTCCTTTATCTGGCTGCCCAACAAAGAAGCAAAGGTAAAGAACATTTTCTTTTAATGATGATTTTTCATATTAAGGATTTATTCCCCTGAGTCTGCTGATGTTACAAAAGTTTATTAGCTTTTAACCCTAGTAGCCTTTTTAATTACATGTCAGGATTTCTCTGCTGACCCTATTTGAATTTATTATTTATTTTTCTTGACAGTAATCTTTATTTCTGCAGAAGGAAGGGTTGGAAGTTTTGACTTATTTCAAGTGAAATAAATTATACATCAGCCAACTGGTGTGGGAGAATTGATTAAGCACTTATTCTTAATGTGCTTTCTTTCCCTGTGCTATGATATCTAGGAGGCAAATCCATTGTACCATTAAAAGAGGGGAAATGTAGGATTTCTTGGCAATCTGTAATATTTGTTCAGTTAAGAGGATAGGATTTGCTTTCATGAATATTATTTTCTTACCTAAATAGAGATCCTACCCAGAGACTTTATAATCTTGCAGACAGGCTAGGAAAACGATATTTGAACATCTTATGTCTTTGCCAAGCTTTTCAGGACAATAAATTGAAATCTGCAGCATTTGATTTTTGTTATGCATTAGAGGTATAATAAAATATTACAGGTTTGTGTAGAATACATGCATTTACAAAAATTTTCATTTTCTGACATAAATTATTTTTATACATTGCCTTATCTCCTAAGAAAGAATGACCAGCAAAAAGCCTTTTGAATGAATTTATTATGTTCAGCAACATTTTATAAAAGGCTCTTTTATTGAAGTAGATTAATGGCAAGTATTACTCACTTGGCATCCATTTTCTATTTTATGATCAATCTTAGTACAAGTGGCTAAACGTAACCTACCAACAATATTTTTCCCATTTCCTAATTCCCAGCAACACTGCCACTAAATGATTAACAAACAGTCATTTTGCATGGCTAGGGACAGTGGATTGTAGCTGTTATCGTTTTATATTTATACAGATAAAATGAAAGTAACAGAATTACAGAGTTAGAAGTGAACTTGGAGATCTTCTAGCCCAACCCCCAGCTCAGACAGGAAGGTCTATACCATTTCAGACAAATGATTGTCCAGACTCTTTTTGAAAACCTCCAGTGTTGGAGTACACACAACTTCTGGAGGCAATTATTCCACTGATTAATTGTTCTGAGACAATTTAGTAAAGACTAAAGATCTCTATTAAAGTCCATATTGTTGTTATGATATTGTTTGGATTTTTTTTTTAGTTTAAACCACTTCTCCTGTCAAGTTTCATATTACACCCAATGTTTTCAGAATTGAAATGTATATTTTTTTTTGTTTCAATCTGTAAAACAGATAGTACAACCGAAGCACCAGCAATATCAACATCTCCAGCTATCAAAATTCGGAAGAACAGTGTAACAATGACTGAAATCACCTCAAAAATTGATAAATTTCCCTCCACTGCCACCAGCAGTAGTGTGAGCTCCTTAGGAGAGACAGAAGAAGAAAAGGCTAAACGGTTGCTTTATTGTTCACTATGCAAGGTTGCTGTCAACTCTGCCTCCCAATTGGAGGCACACAACAGTGGTAAGATTGAGATTTTCAGATGGTTTGCAGAAGAGAAACCTAGAATTTCCATGAACTTATTAACAATTAAATGACAAAAATGACAAGAAAAGAAATCCAGTATAAAAAAGGGAAAGGAGGAGCTTTTGATCCATAGAAGCAATTGGATTCCTTCTTCAAACACCAGTTTTCAATTGATTGCATAAACTGAATACTGTTTTAGATTAAAGGAAAGAAACTAACATGGCTGAATTAAGATTAACGTTAAGCAGAATTTGAAAGGGACACTTAACCTTTGCACTGCTGTATTAGGAAAAACAATTGACTAAATATAAACATACATAGATTGAATACACACACATCTTAATCAAAATTGTTCGTTGTCATTCTTCAGCACCTTTCATCAAATGACATGTCTTACATTAATTGATTTCATAACCACTTAGAAAGTACCTTTTAAGGAGATTATATGAACAATCTAACTAGATGTATCATAACTGAAAATCTTTAAAGGAAAAAAATTCCTCATTTCCAAACCATATTTTCTTCTCTTGGAGTTGAGTTCTTTGAACTATTTTATTTAGTACTGTTAATCTACAATCTAATTCAGCTGGTTCAGTGAAAGTCATGAAACTTGCAAGCTCTGATCCACTGAGTATTAGCACAATAAACGAACATAATAAAAATGTCAGTAATCCAACCTTGCCTTTAACCCTACCATTTATTTTACTCATTCAAGTATTTAAGATAGTAAAATATAGCTAATAAGTACAAGTATTTCCTATAATTATATATTTGAGATTATTTTATGTGGTCAATCATTTTTCATTCTTCAAATTTAGACTGAATTTATTGTAGCATCTTTTTTTCCATTTTATAATTTTGTTATTTTTATTTTGTGCATAGATCCCAAAATTATTGAATTTCCTTATATTATGTATTCCATAAATGTATTTATTTGTTAGATTTATTTCCTGCCTTTTCTCCTGGAAGTCATATATTGCATTCATTCTTCTGATTTTCCCCTCAGAGCATCTTCTAAGGTAGGTTAGATTGGGCTGAGATTGATTGGCCAAATCCAGGGAGCTTCCTAGCTGAGGTGAACCTGTAACTGGGTCTTCTAGTTTTTTTGATATATCTGGACCATATTGGCATCACCTCTATTCAATCATTAAGCCACTGTATCAACCTCCTATATTCTTCTTCAATTTTTTTTATCTGATTCATTAAAGAAGCTGAAAAAGAGATCCATTTGGGATCTGGAGCTGGCAAATCTGAAAAATTCCCATACTTGCAATTTATAAGTATGGCTATTGCTTTTAGATTAAAAAGGATTTTGTGTACTTACTGCCTAACTTTTGTAAAATGTTTGGAAATAATTAATATTTTAAGTTGTTATGACAAATACTACCTTTGCATTTCCCTCCCCCTTTTTTTAAAAAAATATAAAGATATATGGACTCCTGGGAAATTTTTTCTATTGGAGAAACAATGGCATGGAATAGAATAGATCTTTATTATACATACTTTAGTTTTTAGAAGCCATATTTTTCCTGGTAAAGACATCTAGAAGTTAATTATACATTCTTTTTAAAAAGGGTGACTGTGTTGCCATTTAATTTCCATTCCTTTCTATGGAGTGTGCACTGTCAAAAAGGTTTTTTGAGATGATGCCAATTCCTTCACTAGCAGCAGGTTTTCAAAATTATTGTTAATAATCCAATTAGAATATGTGGCAATGATTCAAACCAATGTCCAAATGATTTTATCTTTTATGGGAAGACATGTTTAATTAGCTGCAGCTGGTGATCAAAATAAACTCTACATTTAGCTTCAGTGAGGATTTTCATGCACATTAGTACATACTGGTGACAGCTTCTTTAGCATAAAAGTTGAGGAATAAATAACTTGGGGCCCATTAGTCATATGTGGCATGGACCTTGGGTGCATTAGAAATTGTGTCAGTGTATGGAAATAATAATCATAACTTCCCAGATTTTTATATGAAATTATAATTACTTAGGTAGCATTAATAGCTAGATATATGGATATACAATATTAATATGATTATCATTCATCAAATCAATATGAGAATACAGATGGGTGCATAAAAATTATCTGGTATAAAACCTGAAGTATAGCTAGAACAGGTTTTCCATTCTTTCCATTCTTTAAGTATTAGGACTTTGTAATATTCTTGGTTCTGGCTATAGTGCTAAAGAAATTAAATTCCTCACATGTTGGAGAAAGTTAATCCAGAGAAAGATGAAGGATTTATTCAAACATTTTTCTAAGATTATTCTTTTATATGTTTAACATTTTTAGGTACAAAGCACAAAACTATGTTAGAAGCTCGTAATGGGAGTGGAACCATCAAAGCCTTTCCTAGGACAGGTATTAAAGGAAAAGGACCCATCAATAAAGGAAATACAGGACTTCAGAACAAAACATTTCACTGTGAAATTTGTGATGTACATGTGAATTCTGAGACACAACTTAAACAGGTACTAAACTTTGGCAACTTATGTCTTTTGTTGCTCCTAACCTCCATAAGTTCAAGGTTCTTAAGTCTGGATCAGTAAAGCTGCCAATTTTTAGGAGTTTATGAGGGCCACTGATGGTATTATGATCATCTATCATTTGTCAAGAATGACTGGTGCTTTCTATAATTTCAATATTGTGATTCCAGGAGATTGACACAGATACCATAGGTCTGTATTTTCAACTATAGAAATAAAAGGAAACATATCTATTTGAGTACAACAATGCTAAAACGTTATGGTGTGTGAATCAATCATATGATTCTTTGATTTCTTACCAACAGGATAGGGTAGTACAAACTAGAGAGATGGACATTTCACCCCAACCTGCTGCTTGATTCAGCAAGGTATCACATCTCTGAAAAGTTTATCATGTATATTTCACATCCCTTTCCACGCTTATGAATAGATGGCACATTTACTGGACTATTTCCAAAGCCACAAGGCATGTTTCTGAACAGTTTGCACAGCCATGCCATATGGTTCATGATGATTTTGTGCGTGGTGATGCATTTGTTTTGCTGAATTATATTTTCATTAAATTATCATATGTTGACAATTATTTCAATTTAAATTATTTGAGAATGACATAATGTACCCTTGCATTCTGTTATTTTACTTGCCCCATGTCTTTTGCAGAAAAATGGATATTTTGATGAATATGTATTGTTGTATAAACAGATTCTTCTCTAGACAAGAAGTATCAAATTAGGCCCAATAAGCTATACTCTTCCCCCTCAAAATTAGAAATCATGTTAACCATACAATGTTATTTTTATAACATTTTTATATATAATCCAAGAGAGCATTATCTTGAGGAAAGATTAACTTGGGCAGTGGAAATAATATATAGTATATTTATTTGGTTCAAAATGAGTGAAACACCTTTTAAAGTTTTCCCAAAGCAGACCACACATCTTAAAATACATTTATGCAGTTTACTGGCAGAGTCTGCCTATATATCAGAGGATGGCATTCATATGCCCCAGATCACCAAGTTAGTAGTTAAAAAGAGCAAAACAAGACAAAGGGGGAATCCAAGATGGCGATCAAGGCGAATGTCTAACCGCATCGCTGGAGACAGGGAGTGGGGTCTGGGGCCAACGGAGCCGCAATCTATCTCAACCGGGACTGTCAGAAGTTTTCAGAAGGTTCCGAGAACAGAGAACTTGCCAGCAATCCTGAGAGTGAGCGGAGAGAGTGAGTGGAGAGGCCAGGACACCATCCCGAGTGGAGAGTCCATTCCATAGGATGCCATTCTGAATGGGTGAGACTTGAAAGAACTGGGACTGGCGGGTAGTGAATAGTGCAATTCCATGCAGAGAGAAGAGAGCGGATAGCGAAGAACGGATAGTGCTAAGAGCTGGGATGAGCTGTGATTAGATGAGAGTGTGATTCTGACACTTACAGAGAGACTGATTCTGAGAGTGACCCATTCCGAGCGGCATAGAATGAACTGCATGGAATGAACTGTGATTGGTGGAGAGTGTGATTCTGAACTGCAGAGAAAGAGACGGAACTGACCTAAACATCCTAAAAAGAGCCAGGACTGGAGGATAGCAGGAGAATGTGATTCTGAATGGCCATGAATTGGGGAGAGCTGAGGAGACTCATGGAAAATTGATAGACCCTATTTGAGAGGAATAATCTCCTAAGCAGTCTCCA
>AZIM01002311.1:123952-138468 GCA_000516915.1 Ophiophagus hannah
TGCCACACATTTAACTATAACTTCTGTACATTAGAACATTGCACACACCTTCAGATTTACTTCCCTAGCCTGCACATGACCATTAGACCCAGGAGATGTCATGAATTGAGTAAAATGTGGTGAAACTCACTTAACAACACTCTTGCTCAACAACCAAAATTTTGGGCTCAATTGTGGTCATAAGTGAAGGACTATCTCTGCCTTCCTCTGCATGGCAGCCTTGTCCTAGTAAACTCGTCTGCCAATTTTCCTCTCTGTTAGAGGCACCAAAATAATCCAGATTCCAGATGATATAACGTCTCCTGCTGGAGCAGGGGGTTGGACTAGATGGCCTCCACGATTCCTTCTAACTCTGCTATTCTATGATTCTGTAATGATCTTCTGCTGGAGCAGGGGGTTGGACTAGAACAGTCATGTTAGCTCAGGAATTCTGGGTATTGAAGTCCACAAGTCTTAAACTTGCTAAGTTTGAAGACCCTTGGACTAGAAGATGACCTCCGTGATCCCTCCCAGCCCTAGATTGCTGTGCTGTTTCAAAGAGTCTTCTGAAGCCAAGGTTTCCTTCCTTCCTCTCTTTTTTTCCTCTCTCCCTCCCCCCTCCTTCCATGTATCTATCTACCCATCCATTCATTCATATATCTCATTCACTTTCTCCTCCCTCCCTCTTTCTTTCTTTCTCTCCCTTCCATCCATCCTGTCTTTCTTTTTCTATCCCTTTTCTTCCTTTCTCTCTCTCTCTCTTTCTTTCCATTTTCTCTTTCTTTTCTTTCTTCTTTCTTCTCTCTTCTTTCTCTCTTTCTCTTTATCTCTCCCTCTCTTTCTCTCTCTCTTTCCCTCCCTCTTTCTCTCTCTTTCTTTCCTCCTCTCTCTCCCTCTCTCTTTCCCCCCCTCTCATTCTCTCTGTTTCCCCCTCTCTTTCTCTCTGTTTCTCTCTCTGTGTTTCCCTCTCTCTTTCCCTCTCTCTCTTCCCTCTCTCTCTCTGTCTCTCTCTGTTTCCCTTTCTCCCTCTCCTTTTTTTCTCTCTCTCTTTCTCTTTCTCTCTCTCTTCCCCCTCTTTCTTTCCCTCTCTTTCTATCCCTTCCCTTTCTCCTTCCCTCTCTCCTTCTAAAGCTAGGAGAGGAGACCCACCTGAAACAAACACACATGCTTCCAAGCACCCACCTGAAACAAACACAAACACACACATGCTTCCAAGTGCTTGGCAGCATAGGGTGAGGATTCTTCCCAGTCTCCAGTCCCGTGTTGCCCAAAAAAGCTGGCAGGCAAGACTTCTGGGTCCAACAAAGGAGCCGTGGGCAGGACTTCCTCCCCTCCCGTTTTTGGGGAAAGGAAAGGACTGGGAAATTCAAGCTGCCTTGCCCCTCCACCCTGCCAGCAGCTGTGGGCTAGGCAGCATGGCTTCCCCCCCCCGCCAGCAGCTGTGGGCTAGGCAGCTTGGCTTTCCTGAAACCTTACCTTCCTCCCATGGCTGGCTGCAGGGAAGGCAAGCCAGGGCTGAGCCATTGTTGTTGCTAGGCTTCTTCCAAGCCCTTGTCATGAGATGCCTGCAGCTGCACGAAAAAAAGATGTGGCGGCTATAGGCTTCTTGCAGCAAAAATTACTGACCTCCGGCTTTGCTCTGCTTCTCCAACATGCTACCCCATTGAGCCTGCTGCACTGGAGGGGCTTGCCCAAGCAAGTCCGAGCAGAGTGGTAGAGCAGGCAACAGGATGGACCTGCATGGTCAGTGCCTAGAACATGGCTGTGGTAGCATGTTGGAGAAGCAGAGCAAAGCCGGAGGTTGGTAATTTTCACTGCAAGAAGCCTACACCCACCAATCTCCGGCTTTGCTCCGCTTCTCCAACATGCCACCCCATTGAGTCCATTGCACTGGAGGGACTTGCCCAAGCAAGTCCGTGCGGAGTGGTAGAGCAGGCAACAGGGTGGACCTGTGTGGCCAGTGCCTGGAATGTGGCTGTGGTGGCGCGTTGGAAAAGCAGAGCAAAGCTGGAGGTTGGTAATTTTCACTGCAAGAAGCCTACACCCTCCAACCTCTGGCTTTGCTCCACTTCCCCAACATGCCACCAGCCAGTCGCATTCTAGGCACCAGCCATGCAGGTCCACCCCATTGAGCCTGCTGCACCGAGCTGGGAGCGGCGGCTGAAGGCTTCTCCTGCTGGCAAAGGTGGTGGATGGGGGCTTCTTGGTGGGTGGATGGGGACATGGTGAGATTTGGTGGGGAGTCAGAAGGCAGCTCCTGTGTCCTGCCTGTCACTTTTTGGTCCCTCCCTCCACATCAAAGTACCTTAAAGGGACAGACTGGGGTGGCTGCCTTCTGAGCAGAA
This sequence comes from Ophiophagus hannah, assembly GCA_000516915.1. Taxonomy (NCBI): domain Eukaryota; kingdom Metazoa; phylum Chordata; class Lepidosauria; order Squamata; family Elapidae; genus Ophiophagus; species Ophiophagus hannah. The sequence continues at coordinate 126,277 of AZIM01002311.1, forward strand.
GTAGAGCGAAGTGAAGGGAAGCAGAAAAGTTCACCCAAGTCTTCTCATCCTTCTCGGGCATACACAGAGCAATACATCTCATAGTGCCACAGGGCCATGCGCCATCTCCTCTCAGAAGGTCCGGACCTCACATGTGCACATGTGAGGTCCCAGAACCTTCTGCTAGAAGACAGCATGTGGGCTACTGGCTCAGTTCCGGCTGGCAAAACAGCAGCAGCTGGGACTCACTGCCCTGTTCTTTGCACCGGGGTGCACCCCATTACCTGCTGTGCCAGAGTTGAAGTAAGTCCCTCTGGCACAGCAGGCAATGGAGTGCGCATGCATGGCCAGTGCGAAGAACAGGGCGGTGATGGTGGTGGGACTGAAGCTCTTTTTTGGCGTGTTTGAAAAGTGGAGGCTGGTAGTTTTCAGTGCAAGAAGCCTCCAGCCAGTCAGCTCAGTTCTGGCTGGCAAAGAGGCATCAGCTAGGAGGCTTCTCACACTGAAAAAAAGAAGCAGCGGTTGCAGGCATCTCGCGACAAAGGAGGCGGCAGATGTGGGCTGGTGGGGAGCCCAGTGGCTCTCAGCCCTGGCAGCCAGCTGCGGGAGGAAGGTAAGGTCATGGCCATGGATGATGAAAGAGGCAGTTGTAGGGGAGGAAGCAAGGAGAGTAAGGGCCAGGGCCTCTGAAGAAGGGGAAAATCAGGCTTAAGGGAGAGTGGATGATGAGTGGGTGGTGGCTCTGGGGCAAGGCTGGAGCCGGCGGCTCCAGGGTCTCGGGGAATAGCGCATCCCTGGGGCCCCAGCCCCCAACTCAAAGCAAAGTTTCAGCGGGTGGTATGCATTGCTTACCTTTGGTGAGCTGAGCTGACTAGGCATCAACAAGGCAACTGGCGAGGCAATTAACTGGGCAAAGGCAACATATATAGGGTGGGGGAGCTAGCATCAAGCAGCTGGAAAAGGTGAGCAAACATCAAGCAGCCGGAAGGGGTGAGCGAGTGGTGACCGGGCGACCGGGTGACTGAACCAGTGTGAACTGGCTGAATACCACCACTGGTCAGAACCACAGGAAGGATCCCTCTGCTGACTATTATCTTATCATTATAAACTCTATGTATCAAGAAATACTTAGCTGGATTATAAAGTAACAACAGTTAATATGCCATGCATGGTAATTTCTCCCCATAACATCATTTCTGTTTCTGCCGACCATAGATTTCCAAGCTGGCTCTTGTATCCTCTTCTGGAATTCATAATCTGATTGGGTTATTTTAAAAATGGGAAAGCTAAAGGTTTGATCTACACTGTCACTCTCAACTCCCGAAAAAGGAAAAACAATGCTGTTTTGTGAGTGTCTTTTATTAGGAACATTTTGTGTTCCAAGGATTGGTCCTGATCTATAATACCTCCCATGCATAAGAGAAGAAATAGGTTTGATCTAGTCAATTACTGCCCAATTAATTTGTTGAGTGTAGTGACAAATACAATTACTTCTTTTGGAAATACCTTGATTGATCAAGCAGCATTTGGAGAACACAAATCAATACATTACCAGTCTACTCTTATATATTTTAGTATAAAATATACTAGTCCTCCTTGTGATACTGTATTACTTTGATTTATTTAAAATCAGTCAATACTTGATTAAAAGTCACTCCACACCTGTGAGTAAGATATGATGGAAACTGGCTCATTTATCCATTGACTTGATGTTGTTAGTTTTAATTTAAATGTACTGTACTGTAAATAAATGGATAAATAAGCCAATTAGAGGCAGGCATTGACAACGTCATACACCGCATGGCCATGGGTTAGCCAAGAGACAGTGGGAAGGAGTGGGCAGTGCAATGGGATTGCCTGCCTCCCCCCTTGCCTCTGCCTCCACCTGGCTTCTCCATGTACTTTTCACCCAGAGAGAGGTGAAGCTTCATCTGCTTGCAAATGGGACAAAAAGTGTCCCAGCTGTCAGCAGATGAAGCTTCAAGTCTCCATCATTTCTCCATCCAGGCGAAAGGTGTTTGGGCACCATGGGGCACTTGGGAATGGAGCAAAGCACCCCATAGGCGCCCAAACACTTTTAGCCTGGACAAAGCTTCATCTGCTTGAAAACGCAGCACTTTGAAACAGAGCAATTAGCTCCGTTTTCAAGTGTCCCATTTACAAGCTGACAAAGCTTTGAGTCTCCATCATTTCTTCATCTGGCTGAAAAGTGAGTCTGCCCTGGGAAACCCTGTAAGCCATTGTGGTTGCAGGCAAGCAGATGGTGGGAGGGTGGGCAGCCACAAAATAAGACATCTGCCGAAAATAAGACCTATCTTTTTTTGTGTGTGTGTGTGTGTGTGTGTNNNNGTGTGCGTGTGCGTGTGCGTGTGCGTGCACACGCATGCCGCACGCACACACACACACACACACATATCTATATCTAATCTCCAGTCTTATTTTCAGGGAAACACAGTAGATATATTCAGGCTTAATTCTATTAAGGCTTTTCCCCATAACAGCTTTAGGATGCTATCTGTTAAGGTCCTGTAAATCAGCTGAAAAGCTTTAGAAAACCAATTCCAGATTTCAATCACTTTCTTCACTTTCACCATTGTAGTGCCTTATGTTGTATCTGTCTGGTCCCATTTGCCACAGTTCCTGAATAATGGAGCGCATTACTAATTTATCTCTTCAGGAGGGAGGCAAGGAGAAATATTGGCTTTATGGGCTAAAAAGGGAAAGACAACATAACTCATGTCAAATTCACTTTAAAAACAAATAGGTTCACATTTTTCACAATTCCATCACTGTATTCAGCAGCCTGGATTTTCTCTACCACTCAACAGAGAAAGTAAATATCTCTATTTTTATCATCTCTTAATAAAATAGCCATGGAAAAAAAACCCTGACCAATAAGTAGAAGAGAGCATTCTGGGTACAGTGCAGGTAGGCAACTGGAGTGGAGGTATTTGCAATGAAGCTCAGCAAACAGAGAAGTTTGCAACATGCTAAATTCCAAATGTTTTTTAAGTATGCTGTATCTATTATGGTTGCCATCTTTACCTTTTGTACCATATCCTGTAGACCCTTCTGTCAGTAAGTAAATAAGGTAGCACTACTAGCTGACATAATTCAGAAAACACTAATTCTGATACATAGAAGAAAAATAAAGTGAATGAAGATTATCTTCTTGGATGGGCTGATTCTGGGGAGAAAATGATGCTCGTGTATTTTTTTCGCTCACAACACCTTGGAAAGCAGGTCATTGTGAGTTCAAGTCCAGCCTTAGCCATGAAAGCCAGTTGGTGATTTTGAGACGGTCTCTCTCTCTCTCTCAGCCAATCCTACCTCACAGAGTTATTGTTGTGGGGAAAACAGGTGGAGGAAATTGTGTTGGATATGTTTGCCAATTCATTTGTAAAAATAATAAAGGTTGAATATAAACAAAGAAATAAAGGATTATATAGTATAATTTAATTATCCCTGACTTAAGCATGATTATGTCTGGGTGCAGCCCATATTACTATTAAACAAATATTATTGAATGTCTTGGTCATGAATTCTGCATGGTTGTGGATGTTGTTAGTCTCTCTTACATGTCACTTACCTGAGAAAGAAGTTAGTAATAGAAATAGTATCGACACTATAAAAATGGTATAATAGTGAATGCAGTAACACATATACAATTTGGACTACATTTTTCTTTGCATTTTGCCTTCCATAGTAACATTCATTACCATTGAATCAATGATCTTCCTAGTCCAAATGATTAGCCAAAGTCTCCTAGCCAAAGGAGAAGTCCAGAAATGTGTTTAAAATTCCTTAGGGAAAAACACATACAAATAGCACAATCCTTGACAGACGTTATATACTAAGTATATGATTTTACATTCCTTCTGCAATCTTAAGTTTAAAAGAGTAATTTCTTCACTGACAGTTTATTTCAGATAATTATTGTATTTACAAAATGAATATTTTCTATGCTGCAAATTTTATCATAGTGATATATTACCTTAATATGCGCATTAATTGGAAAAAAATGTTTAATGCTTATATATAGTGTATAGACACTGGAATATGCCTAAATGGTAGGAGTCTAGATGTTTTTATTTAATTTGTGCTTAAACACTTTGACAAAGTATTCCATGACTTGTTAAAATTATTTTGAATCTTCCCTAGAATCCCTTTCACCCTTTCAAAAATGTTATATGACTGCTGAATGTTTATGGACCCATAAAGACAACTGTAGAGTTATAAGCACAATTAGTTTGATTGTTCAAGTCTAAATTTGTTTTTCCCAAATCTGGATCCAAACCAGAATTTAACATGGTCTCCATGTATTAAATCTTAGAAATCAAATCTGGGATAAATGTACTCTCATTTATAACCTAATATTCCTTAGCAAGTCATGGTAGCATGTATTACTGTTGATTCCCATACAGAATTTTTGCAATAGAGAAACCTGAAACCCAGGTTGGAGACCTTGAAAGAAATATTCTTATCATGACATCATCATTTTGTTCACTTTGACCATGTGAAGCTTCCCCACTTCACAGCTTCCTTATCTTGTTAAATTAGCTGTACTTTGAGTGCAGAAAAAAAAACCCAATATAAATAAAGAACAAGGTCATTTTACTTTTAGTATTTTGGGTAGATGAAACAAATTTGTCATAGAAACATATTAACCTTTTAAAAACTTGAGCTGCTTCTATATTTAGCTGAAGGGCATGAGATAATTAGACAAAATATTTACCTTCTAAAATTTCTGTGTTACCCTTCACTTAAAACATTAATCCTGGATCTGTTACTCCCCACCTGCCGAATTGAACAATCAGACCATATGTTTTAGCTATTGTTTCTATTCTATATTTTAATTCTTGTTTTGAAGATTTGTTTTATATTTTTATGCTTCTAAGTCAATCCAAAAATGTGATTTTAAAAACAAAATGAATAAGCTGGGGTGTCCATAGGAAAATAAATTTATTAGCAAAGTTGTAACTGTGCAATTGACGCCCTTTCTATATTTGTCACACACATGAAACATGTAAAAAAAGGGGCCGACCTTTGATCATGATTGTACCTGTCTTCTTGATTTTTGTGATATTGCCCCATCCCCCTAGAAATACTTCAGGAATAAACTTATGTATTCCTTTCTTCTGTCTGAAGAGCATTATTTGGCCACTTCAGCCAACTGGCTTCAAATTCATGGAACAGTAGTATATAATAAATAAATCACTGTTATTTATTCATATTATTGTCTATTCTTCTAGTGAGGTAGAATAATACTTGTGGGTTTTTGTGGCTCCACTGTCAAAATAATTTGACAGGTATTATGTTTCTAGTGATAAGGAAGAGGCACCCTTAGCCTTTACTTTTCAGACAATGAAATATATGGGTCAATCCAACCCTTTCTATTGAAATCCTGACAAAAGAAAACACATTAAAAAGTTCTTACATTTAGACTGATGTACAAGCACCAACTAAGAGAAGAATGGCCTTCAATGCAGTTGTTCAGTTCGATGGAATTCTTAGAACATTGCCAATTACAAGAGAATAACAGCTTTGATTTAAACTGTTCTTCACAATGGTTTACAGAATTAAAAGCTTGGTGAGACCACAGTAGGTTTTTAAATGTTTTGGCTAAAAAAAGAGAAATGTTCTGTTTCTTTGCGTCTGAGACCAAAGCAATTTTTATTCTTGACTTTTTAAATTAACATCAACCTCAGCATAGTCAGAGTCACCTAAACAAATACATTGGATCATTGGTAAATATGCAGTTGTTCATGTGTGTGTGTGTGTGTGTGTGTTTGTTTCTGTATGTAGCTGAAGTCTTTTTAAAGATGGATCTTATCAGTTAGTCTAATTTAGCTGGAGAAGCTGTAGTCCTTTGATCAAACTAAATTAAAATATTATTTTCATAAATTTGGAAGTTTCTTTTGGAGACAAAAGCAGGTCTATTGATATTCAGTAAAATCCCTTCACAGTTGCTTGGATAAAACTGTTATTTTGACAGTTATTCTTGTTATTTTCAAGGAGGCGTTACAGTTATTTAACCTGATTAATACCTAGAGCACAAATGAAAAAAGGAATATCAATTTTCCTATAATCACTGTAAAATATTCAAAATTTCAATAACAAGTTCATCAAAGACTTTTTTGTTCCCTTTGTTCTATCAATGTATGAATTTGGTCTTTATTTAGAAGCTAATCATATGATCTTTTAGAAGATGGCTAAGAATTTAAAAGAGATGAAGTATTTTTAGTAGGAATTACCCTTTAGAGAAGGGATTACCAAGGGCTTCCACAGAATAAGGATGGATGGAAAACTCCACTGTATTTACTGTTTCATTGACTGAAAGGTCAGAAGTAGCATCTCTTAGAATGTGTTTGAGTAAGGAACTGATGCAATGGATGTTCTATGCACCCATTCCTTTTGTGCAGTAACATTACAGCATCAGGATAATTTGTCTCATGCCCATTTATGTATCAATCTGCTGTTATTTAAGAAGAGAGTTTTTTTCTCCTCATGTTGGCAGGGAACATCTCACACTTTTTAAGTGCTTCGGTTTCTGTGTATTCTACTGAACAATACATTGTTCAATTAAAAAAAAAGTTGCACAGAAAGAGAAGAAAAACTTTCAGTTTAGTCCAAGCCTATGAATAAACACATCCCCTATGGTGCAATTTCTTGGCATTTCCTATTACAGCACTTGAACTGACTCTTTCAAAATGTCTATGCAATAGATACTTTATGGTATTAAACAAAGAAATAAACACCTCCTTTTATGTTCTGTCAAATTCCTTCCATGTTTTGTCTGAACAAAAACATGCATTAGTAAATGCAGGATATTGGGCAGTAACAGCAAATTGCTTGCAGAAGATAGGCAAATGTTCCCTTTTTTCCTTAGGTATAGTCTGTGTCCAATGTCAGATAGGAGAGTTTTATAATAGTAGACAACTGAAGAATCTCAGTCCATACCACAGTTGTGAAAAATGCTTGGCTGTAATCATCCTTGGCTCTCATGAACAATGAGCTAATACAAATATTTTAAAACTTATATCCTCTTTGCTGCTTCCAAAAGCCACACCCTTAAATGATCTGGACAAAATCATAGTAAAGAAATCAAGGCTTTGGCTTCTCTTGTGATCACCCACCAAATAAGATCTTGGTCAATGATCAAGTTCTAAAAGTAAATTGTCATTATTATAACATCTTTGATTTGTCCCTCTTAACCGAATCAAATAAAGCACAAACCGATCTGTTTCTGAAGATTGTCTGTTTTTTCTTTTTTTCATTTTCTTTACAGCCATTCTGTTGGAGGAGTTTTAAGACTGATTTTCACTGGGAGCAAAAGGGAAATTGAATAAATATACAGATGGAATAAATGAAATAAGGTACTGAACACAAATGATAGGTAATCATAAATATTCAATTCAAAAATTCAAACATGTTTCAGTTGAATTTCCAAACTGAGCTGAATTTCTGAATCAAACCTGACAAGTCAGTTTGAATTGCTGAATCAAGCTGAATGCTTCCTAATTGGTTAAGATGATTCGGCTGCCTCTAAATCAGTTCAGACATTTCAGGTGAATGTGTTCTGTGAATGTAGAACGATCAAACTGAATCAGATCAATTTCGAAGACAAGTAAGAAATGCAGATCAGATTAGATTACAAATTCAAAGGAAACTGATTATTCAACTAATATTATAGCTAATTTTCATACCCAGACTATCACAGTTATACAACTAGCATGGCCAAGCAGTATGTTACATGAGTTAAAAAAAAAACCCTGTATCATTCAAATTGACATTAATGACAGTGAATATTTATACTTTGCTGAACACTGACGTTGTCACTTCCCATGTCGATTAATTACAGTATTAAAATTGAACAATATGGTTAAGTGCAAATAGTATAGAATACATATAGACATTTCATCTGCCATATATACATGCAGATAAATGTAACATAAGCAGAATTATTAGAGGAATAACCAGAAGCTTCATGTAAATTTGTTGACATTTTCATAGTATAGGATAGGTGCTTTGTTTTAGAAGGTTTCAAATCCAGTTCTTAGGTATGTTTTGAGGCAATATTTCATGGAGCAGGACCTGAAATAAAGGTGCCTTGCTTCAGACATGGGTGCAAGTAGCTGATTAAACCTGTCCTTTTTAATATGCATGCAATGTATATGATGCATTTTAATATGAGATAGGACCTTGACTGTCTGCTTTCACCTATCATTTTGAAGCAAGAATCATAATCACCGATGACCTGCTTTCATATTTCTATATAGGCAAGTTATTTACAATTTGCAAATTCTGAGAATTTATTTTGAGTACCAGAACTAACTGGATCTCAGATGTCAACTTCTTTTTACTTCTAGGGTTCCTGCATCAACCCCACCTTTTCAGCTGTATGATTCCTGTGACTAGAAGCTAAGTGGAAATAAAAAAACCTTGCTGAACTATCTGTAAATCATTCAGTTTGCCAATAAATCCACATTTGTCTGCTCACACATTTTAGATCTCAAGATTTTCTCAGATTGTCAAATTGCCTTCTGAGATCGTTGGTCAAATATTTGAACTATAGTAATGTACTCAGAAGATATTTTGACTGATGTGCACCTTTGTAACAGAAAACATTTCAAAAAAGATAATTATATAACTATTCCAAATTAAGTTAATAAATAGGCAAACATGTACAGTAATTCCCCAGTTTGGATTATACACCATCACAAAGTTGGTTAAATACTGCAACAATGAATATTTTGATGAAACCATGGGTATTTCTCAGTTGGTGGCTGAACATATGGATTCCTCTAAAGTTCTTTTTTTCACAATTCCAAGCTCATTTCAATCCTGGATATAAATTGCAATTTAAAGCTTGAGGAATCCAGGAAAACCTGAAGACTATCAACATGATGTGAAAGAAAAGGCTGTGAACAGCAACACAGTTGTCAATCTGTCACTAATCTGGCATTTTTTTTTTCACATCAAGATTGATTATGCCATCATTTAGAGTGCTTAATGTTTGAATTGTGGCAAGCAACAATTATTACATGCATTTGTTGGCATCATGTCTGTCAAGGAAAGAAGATGATTGTCAGTTACCTAGGAAACCGAATTATTATATGCAAGAGGGAATTATACAACCCTGTTTGCAAGATGTGAAATGTTGTTTTGATATGGGTTATGATAGCCCTTACTTTAAGTCTATTTAATACCCAGGCTGGCCTATGTATAAGTGAATCGTATGAAAGTTTGCTTGCTTACTTATATTTCTTTAATTATTTACTGCTACATTTACAACAAATTCCTACACAGCATAAAGTATAGATAAAACAGGGGGGGGAATCATATATCTATTTCTTATTTTAAATAGAGCACTGTTTCACTGCAAGTTTATCCATTCTGAAATGGAAACACTAAGGTAGAATAGGCTTTTTCTTTATCTAAGTTGACATTTTTTCTATAGTCCATTTGAAAGGAAAGATGGCAAGTAAGCCAAAATTTTCACTCTTTTATGGTCATGGGGATCTGTGGAGTGCTCCCCAAAATCAAAATCAAGATGTGCAAGGTTCTGCATCTTTCTAACCTGTGTCATGTGTGCACCACACACAGAAAAAAAGACAGAATGCTGATTATGCATGCTATATTAATTTTTTTCACTTCACAACTCCTCTCCCATAGACATCTCTGGTCAGGGTTCTTCTTATTGTTGTTGTTCACTTTTACAGATTATCATTAGACTAAGATTCTGACTTATTAGGGAACCACCACTGGCTGGGTTTCTTCATGCTGAACTATTAGTAGACTCCTATAAACTAAAACAGATGAGTTTATACAACATGCTAAACCAGACCTTATTAGGATCTAGTTCAATGTCTGAACCCAATATTGTTTAGGTATTTCAATAGGTGCACCTGTAAAAATTATAGTAGATTTTGCTTTCCAGCAATTTTAAGCCAGGTAACAAACATATATTTGTGGGTTTATATTGTAATTTTAATTTATGCCTTTCTTGTCTTAACTATAGACAATCTTAATCCATTTCTGCAACACTTTTTATTTTTTAAAAAAATTAAGACACAATCCTCCCTGTTGCTGCCCTCTGAATATTTGTTTCTCCTTGAAAATATTCTCCCTTATAATTCAGCTATTTTGCTATTTGTCTCAATGCTGCTATTTAAAATTAAAAAAAAACATATTCCAAAAAAGCAATCTAGAGTATTTGAGATCTTTGTTAATCTACTTGTTTATTATGTATCGAATATCCACCTTTGCTCCAAAAGTTCAAAGTGGCTTACTTGCATAGCTGTCTGTTCCAAACTACAGCAACACCAAAATTATTAAATGGGGATCTTGAAATGCAAGCTCTGACCTTTCATACTTCCATGGTGATGTTGTACGCAAGTATGTAAGGAATGAAGATTGCACCATGTATTTCATTCCTTGTTTCCTTACTTCCATTAGTGGATTTATATGCTCACATGGAAATCTCCTTTCTTTTTTATCTCCATAACAGTTCTATGCAATTGACTTTGATGAAAAGGAATTTCTATCTCTTGTGTGGGGATTGAAGCAAATCTTAGATTGCCAAGGTTGAGAAATATTGGTCTAGGTGCTCCCAATGCAACTCTACCAGTACTATTCTGACAGCTTAATTCCTACAATTTTGGCCCCAGGTAGACTTAGAAAAAAACTGATATAAAAGATTGAGACCATAATATTTGATCAAGTTCTTTGCAGTTATTTTTTTCCCTCTGAACTGAAAGTAGCAGCATTAAGGACACCTTTAAAAAGATATGATTAATGTGACATTTAGCTTGACATTTATGTGCTAAAAAAAGTTGACAATGTTCCAAAGCTTCTTTCCTCAATCACTTCAGAGATTGAAACACTGATGTCTGTCAGCAAACTAATAAACTACAGGTAGCCCTCAACTTTTGGCCACAATTGGGACTGTATTTCTTAAGTAGTTTCAGTTGTAAGTTGAATTACTATTTTTTTACAGTAGCCATATGTTGAATTGTCGCAATCATTATGCAAATCACATGAATTACAATGTGAATAATTAAATGAATGACACTTTCTCTAATGGTATTATCTTTTTTGACTGGAAACAGACCAAAAAAGTTGCAAATTATGATGACATGACCACAGAAAGTTGCAACCAGTTGAAAATGAGAGCCAATTACCAAGTGCCCAACTGGGAGTTTGTCAACGTGTGTGCGTGCGTGCGTGTGTGCATGTGTGTGTGTCTCTGTGTGTGTGCATATAGTTTTTTTGTAATAAGCATGTGCAAATTTAAATAATACATGATTTTTTGGGGGGGCAAACAGAATTTCAAACCATTGTGAAATGAATGGTTATAAATCGAGCATTATCTATACTTGAAAGATTCTTCTACATACATACAAGAATACATAGAGTTCATAAAATGTTTCCATAAAATGATAAGTAATAATATAGAAGTGTTTTTATTTGATGTGTATAGTACACATTTTTTTTCAATAACAATCAGGTGAGGAAGAGTGAGATGAGAACAGAAAAAAAAAGATGTCCAAAGCCATCAGCTGAATTTCTGTGACTATTTGCTGAGCGCACAGCCTGAGCTAAAACCAGGGTTTACAACTTTAGACAAACAACTAGTGCGTGAAGCTCCCTTCCAGGACTAGCAGTCAATGCTAAGCTATTTTCTTTAGAAAGAGAACAAACATCTGGGAGTGGATCACCAGCCTAAGTGAACAAGGAAACTTTACAAGGGAAATGATGAAGAGAAGGAACAAGCTTTCCTCTAACTATGTTAAAAGATGGATCTGACTAGGTTGAAAGAATGGATCTGAAATATAGATCTGGCTGAAAGATGGATTTGATTAAGAAATAGTGTTTTCTTAGATATGTGCTATTGTCAGCAAATAGAAAACAAGGTCAAAGTCAAATGAGCTTATTACTTTAGCAGAATCTTGTAAATCTGAAAGTATTTCTTCCTGTTCCTCAAAATCATTCCCATATACCATTACAGCCATGGTCATCTTTCTAAAAGACTATGCTCACTATAAAGAACTTTGGGGCAGTTTTATTTTACTTTAGGTCTCACCAAGGAAAGTAGAATGCACAGAGATCCTATGAACTCCCAATATCTGAAAGAGTTCTGTCATTCAGACAAATGTGCCGCAGGGGTCGGTCCTCTCTCCTCTTCTGTTCAACATCTATATGAAACCGCTG
>AZIM01002311.1:150114-165672 GCA_000516915.1 Ophiophagus hannah
AGAGAGAGAGAGAGGGAGAGAGAGACAGAGGGGGAGGNNATATATATATAATTTCTTGCTTCTATATCTAATATGCTTTATCTTTGTGATGTAAAATTAATCCTCTACTGAAGAAAATAATGTGTTTTTATGTTGTACACATTAATTGACCAACCAGGAAATCTGGAGATATTTCTCATATGACATCAACTGCAGTCAACCAGAAGTCTGTGTTATCCTGAAAATAGCTGTGTGGTTTTTTAACCATTTCATCAAAATAACTGCATTAATAAACATTATTAAATATGGAAAAATTTATCAGAGGAAAGAGAATGTTTAAAATGATCTTAGCATATGTTTTAAAATATGATGTTTTAACTTTTCATAAAATGATATCTACAAACAATAATTCATATTATTTTGAAAATAGAATTAAATACTATAAGGATGTTTTAGAAAGTCCAGGAAATATTTTGGATATATTTTAACCCCTAATATATTGAGTAAAGAATGGAAATTAGAATGTATTGAAATATGCTTATTTAAAACATTCAAAAGTTCAATCTATTATATAAATGGTTTTTAAAGAAGATAATTCATGTAAGTAGAAATTCAAATAATATTGGTGAATGCAATTTGAATTAGTACTGAAGCTCTATCAATTAAAGTTCTATATTCCTTTCTCACATTCAGAAATTAACATTTATTGCCACAAAGTCATAGCTGAAATTTACTTTAGAACTTCTTTTAAAAATGAAAAAAGAAATGTTTGGATCTTAATCCCTTTACCTATCAGACATACTTTTTATGCATATGGAGGTAAAACGTTCAATTTGAAAAGGGGCAAGGGACAATTTTTATAACACTGGATAATGAATAGAAACTCTTATTGCTGAATATATTTTGCAAAAGGATTGGTGCACATTACAGTTTAGTACTAATCAATCCTTTCTAAGCTTATTGGACATTATCAGTTAAATCCTTAATAATATTTGAAGAAGATATATATCTTCATTTAAAAGCAAAGGAAACTTCAACGGTATACAAAACGCATATCAAGAGCATCAGATTCTTTTTGAATTAGAGGAAATTTCCCATAAATGATATTATACTCAACCCAAATTTTATTATGTAAATTGCAATCTCTCATTAATCCATTTTGTTAAAACTTTTTAAGACATTAGGAAAAATAATCCTATTGGAATTCAACCTTGTATATAATAGCTTTCTATAGTCATGAAATATTGACTATGAAATGGAATGATTCCATTCTTTTATCATGGACACTGTGAGTTCTTGTCCCACCTAAGGCACAAAACCAGCTGGCAGCATGGACCAATCATTCTCAATCAGCCCGAGGTAGGAGACAATGGCAAACCACTTCTGAAATCTTGCCAAGAAAACTGCAGGGATTAGTCTAGGTAGTTACCAGGAATTAACTGGTAACTTGCATGCATATGTGTGTGTGTGCACAGGCATGTGTGTGTGTGTGCACGCACGCACACACACACACACCTCTGAGGCAATTCAATAGCGTTTTCAAGGGAGCAGGTGTTTGTATATGTTGTTTTAGCTCTCAGACTCAGCATAATAACCTGAAGTAGAACCTTGATCTAAGAGGAGCCAAAATGTTACCTTTCCATCCATTTGTTACATAAACAAACTTTCCTAAGCATCATGCATTCAGTTTAATTGTTTAATATATGGGAATGAGTAAAGATTTTCTAGTAGTGTGGTGGCCTAGAGGTGGCTGTGAATTTGATCCTAGGTAGAGGCAGATATTTCTTTCTCTGAGCATGTTGAAAATATGCTGAATATAACTCCACATTGGTGTCAGGAAGGGCATCCGGCCAGTAAATACTCAGCTCCATTCAGTTGCTCAGACTCCACCATACAAGGGATTATAGGATCGTTAAAAGAAGAAGATGATGATGAATGAGTAAGGGTTTTCAGAATCATATCATTTTGTATACAGGATTTTCTATTAAAATTTTCTAGAGAGAAGGCATCTGATTCACTATTTTATGGTCAGCAATATTTATTTGGCTGCCTTATCCTAAGTAACACCCAATCTTTTAACTACAATACTTGTGGCCTTGTCTTTTGAGCAATTGAAAAAGAGGATGCAAGAGGCCTCTCTACTTTACCCATCTTTGTCATGTGTCATCTCAATTGTTCCATAACAAGCTCAATCCTCATGAACTATGAGAAAGGTTCAGAAATCACATCCACTTGAGGATTGGAAACCTGGCTACTCCTATGTGATGAGGATGCTAAATTTACATACTAGTAATTATATTCTTTTGTTGAAGTTTCAGTTTGATGGCAGGTATTCTACTAAATGACAGGTTATTTAAACATGAAACTTGTAATTGGTTTATGGAGATGTGGGATGTTGTTACAGAAACATTAATTCTTGTTTATTTACATGTTGTCCCTTATGATCTGGGCTGCAGGTATCCTTTCAAGCCCATTTGATATGATGCCCAGAAATTACCAAATTTGGGTGTCAAAGTGTCCAAAATCAGGAAATAATTTCCTGCCATTTCCCAGACAAAAATAATAATTATATCAAGCTTTGCATAGGCTTAGTAGTTGTTCTCCCCCACCAATAAAAAATTCTCCCTACACAAACAAATTTTATTTTTTTAAAAAAAATCCCTCATGAACATATATAAATGATGCTCTGCCTACTATAAATAATTAAAAATAATTAAAAAACAAAGATGTTGTGTACCAGGCTTATTTCATCTGTTAATTGTACACATTGCAGCAAGTAACTGTGGGTACTGGATGATCTTATAGAGCTAAACTAGATCAGACGTGGCTAGTATTTGAGTGGGAGGCCTATAGAAAACAGTTAAAGCAATTACCAACCTCTTCTATATTGTTGCTAAGAATACCAATGTGTTTATATAATCATGGGAGATGACTTCATTCTTCAAGGGATCTTTTTCTTCCCTAATAGTATTGCCTTGGCATTTGCATGGTTAAAACTGTTGCATATATGAAAATGCTGGCCTGGAATCTAGACGTTTTGAGGGACTGAATGGCATGAAACTGGCATAGTATAAATCCCAACAAGATAGTTTTTGAAGCCCTCTGATTCCAGAATCTGTTTCATCTTTAATTTTGGGCGGGCTGGAAATAATTCTGAAGTAACATGTTTATTTATTTATTCTAAAAATTATATTCAAGTTTTATTTTGTCCAACTTAAGGCAATGTTCATAATGCTCCTGCTCCCTGTATCACAACTGCTATGTCAGGTAAATTGGGTTGACTTGCTCAAAGCCATCAAGCCAGCTTTCATGTCCAAGGGAGGACCTAGAATTCATATTGTCCTGCTTACAGGTTCAGAATTTTAACCACTGGATTTTCTTCCTTAGACTTATGGCCCTGCCAAATCATCAAGTGTAGTTACGAGGATCTTCCCCAATTATCTTTCCTGGATCAGGATGTCCTGGTACCAGCACTTAATGCCTTTATCATTTTGTAGCTGGATTACTGCAATATATTTATTTTCAGCATATGGTAATACTCAGAAGCTAAGGATGGTTGAGTCTAGTTAGAATTTGGATGTGAATACTCCAGAGAACACTGAGGAGTTGGTGGGGGGATGGAAGAAGGGAGCTGCAATTGATATATTGATTGTACAATATTTTGCAGCTCTGCCAAACTTATAGTCATTTTCTTGCTTCTTATTCTTGCTTCCAAACCTTTTCTCTCCACCACTACAATAGCTTCAAACCCCTGTTCCCAAAATAAATTTCCCTTTTCCCCATTCCAGTTGTTTCAGTCATTACTACAACCATTAGTCCTTTGCAAAAAATGCCAGCATGCTGTTACTTCGCCATTACATTGAAACATGTATGCAGATGGGAAAGTCAATCATTTCATTCTCTTTTTGAATATAATGGAATTGTGGAATTTTTGTTTCTGCGTTATTCCAGAATTAGTATTGGTTGAGGGTAGTACACTGATTATTTGTGGCTAACCAATGGGAACTAATGGTTATCAACTGAGGATAATCTCTGCAGTGTCTTGTATTTTAAGAAATGCCAATGATTGCAAGGTCCTTTTCATCCTGTTTAGATGGGAGAATGAGACATAAAAATGCCTTAAAAAACAGCCAGACAATATATCCCCCACCTGTTATTGTTTAGTGACATGCTTTAGAAATAGATACTATGTTCACTAAGAGCAAAGTAATTTGATTAGATTAATTTTGGGAACTTTGTGCTGCTTACTTTTACCATGCTGATGAAATCAGCTTTGTCTTCTTGGTTTGCCTTGAAGGAGAAACATCTACAGTTTTACAAAATTAACTCTGTGCATTTTCCCTCTGTGCAATTTTGAAATGGGAATAATAGCATCATTTCTATCAGACTGTATTGGACATGCTTTCAGAATCTGCAGGCAACATGGAACATGATTGCCTTTTAAACAATACCTGTGGGCTCTGTTACTTTCTATGACTAGCCATTTTTCCCCCTGGGATGACTTTAAAGTCTTAAATGGTACTTATTCTTGGTTATGCTGAAAAGTGCACTGCAAACCACTAAGAAGACTTAGAAGGGATATAATGACACACAAAAGCAATATAAAGGGAAATAAGGCAGAAAGATGAAGAGTTGAACAAGCTATGGAGAGTTTTCAAAGAAGGGAGACAAAAATGGAAATACATGCAGACAATGATGTGTGTGCAATATTGTAAAATGAAAAAGCCTATGCCATCTTTACACTTTTTTTTAGTTTCATCTACCAAATACTTTTTAAAATGTAGAATATCTAGAATGTTGTATTCAAGAGAATCTGAAAAACACAAAAGTGGACATAAATTTACTCGGATAAATAAAAATATTGTGGTACATTACCAAAATAGAGCTATCAGTATTAAATATATTATTAAGATGATGGTGATAATATTCTCAAAAGAACATAACCTTTAATAGTAAGGCAGCAAAACAATGAAGAAAAGGCTGCTAATCATATTTAAGTTTTCATTTAGAATACTGATAAAAAATTGAATTCAACTCTGTTTTTTAGAATTAAAAACACAAACTATGTAAGTATTGTTGCAACATATTGTATAAGAAAGTGAACTGGAGAGCTGAGAAAAAGAATCAACCAATTATGCTAACATCTGCATTTTATGCTTTTAGCTTGGAATATTAACAAGGATAAAATCATGATGCGAACACCACATTCTGTTTTGCATTCTAAATTAAATCTGGTACGATTCTGGAAAATAATCAAGCGTGAGACACTTGCAGAGATAAGGATTAAAAAACCCATTAAAACTCTCTTCCCAGAATGTACAGTAGAAAGTTACATGCCATGCCTGCATAAACCAGCACATTAACACCCTCTATGTTGTAAGGCACAAGTGAAAACAGAAAATATTTTGAAATGATGGCATAATTTAGACTTGTGTTTAAGATTGTGTTTCAAGATCAGCATAGCTGCTGACAAGCTGAACACCCGTTATTTGGTTCAGAGTGTTGAAGTTTATGTTTCCCACATGAGAAAATGTTTTTCTTTATTTTTCTTTTTTCTTTCTTCTTCTTTTTTGGACATGAGGAAATATGATGGATATAGCAGAATAGTTCACACTGAAAGTAATGGAGTGAGGCTGTCCAACTCATTACTTTTTTATGCATCCTTTTTCCTGCCACTTCTCAGAGAAGCCAAAACAAATGTATTACTTCTTCTATCTGAAAGAACAAAAAAGAAAGGATAATTTACCAATTAAATCAAACCCTGCTAACTTTATCTTTGGCACTATATTATGTTCACGCACATACACAAACACAAACCTACATTGTTAGGGTTCCAGAGTTAGAGTACCAGAGAAAAGACAGGTATTGATAACCAGCATTGCCATTTTCTTAGTGAAGGAATAGTGCACTCATGATTGGATCTCAGACCCAAGTCTGAGGCTACATCGTCCAGGATTTCCCAAATAATAAGACCCAACATTGATGAGTGGATCAATGTTGTGAGAGGAACAGATACAATTAAAGCTACTAAATCTCAGTCCTCAGTGATAAATGGAAACTGCCAGGAGTTTATGCTGAAGATAAGTGGAGACCTCTCGATCTACTTGAGCCAAGTTTATTAATCTGTACAGAGGCAGAATACAAGGTTCCTATTTATGTCTAAGAGGACAGTATGATCCCTTAATGACATAGCTTGCCTGAATCTGTGTTTGCAGCAAATTAGCATTTGCACCTTTAATTTGTTTAGTCAGGAAGCCTTGAGTAACTGTCAAAGTCAACAAGAGCTGACTTCCTGCCCTCTATACATTGGCTTTGAGTTTGCAATCACCATCTCTTAGTAAGCTATTTGTATTTTTATTCTCAAGCATTATACTATGCATTAAAGTCTATCTGAAATTTGTTTGACCAAACTGTCCTTCAATAATAAGACTGCATAGTCCCAAAAGGATTGCCCAAATAAAGCTCACCCAGCTGCCAAGCTAAAACAAGAATATATCTATATAACAGCAGAACAGTTATATATGGTACTAATGGCAAAACCATAGTTTTATATTGTGTGTAAACCATTTCTGTATTTTACCAAGAGAACTATGTGGATAAACAATATAAAGTGACTGACAATATATCACTGAAGATGTTGTCTAATCTGGTAACAAAACATCTGCAAGCAAATAAGCATATTCAGAGAGCATCAAGGATTCTGAGTTATGTATACACTATTCTCTTCTATTGAAACATAGTCTAGTCAGAATATGGCAAAACAGGTTGGGAAAGAAGTGAGACAAGGATGTATATTCTTATTTATTCAATCTATATCCTATTAAGGAACAGCTCAATACCTATCAAGGTGGCTGCTCTGAATTTGTACTTACCTAATAGGACACCAACAATTTAAAATATATAACTACATCTCAGTATATTTATTATTTTATCAGCATTGACAAAAATAATTTGATTAGTTTTTTGTACAGACCTATTAGAAGCTCACTCTTGTTCTATAAGTCATTCTTTCAGTGCACATATAATGCACACAAAAGTATTCAAAAATATTAGTATAATAATTAAATTTAATGTAAATTTGGAATGAGGGTTACATCTGAAAAATCATTTTCCTCTTTCCTAATTCTGGAAAAGGACAACCAAAATTGGAAAAAGTCACTGCTCTTTCCAAGCACAACTCTAATCTGCCTCCAGCTCCAAAAAGTCCCTGACCTGGAAAGGGCTATTGGCATAAAATTGAGAAGGAATTAGTTAAGATCTATGATACAATACTATATTGCAGGGGTTCCCAACTTTTCCAGGTCTGTGGACTGGCAGTGACTGAGGGGGGAGGAGAGAGGGGATGGTTTTGTGTGTGTGCCTGCCGCTTGCACAAATGGAGCTTTGCAGGCTCATGTACTCACCCTCCATTTGCTGGCCAGGTTCCCAGCAGGTCACAGATTGGTACTGGCCCTGCTATACAGTACAATACATTGCAGTGAAGACATCTCAACCAAGGAAGGATAAGAAAAGAGAACCTGCAAATATCCATTTTAAATGCTTTTAATTACTTTTTACAAAATCAAGATCCAAATAATTTCCATTTTCTAGCTAAAATCCTTAGGTAAATTTTGCACCTCCCCTTCTTCCTCTAGGGAGAATTTCTATCTCCCACACTTTCACCCCATACTCTTTAATTAGTGTGAATGCATATACTTTTCTCCTCCTTTGACTCTTATTTTATTCCTCTGCCACCAGAATTTAGCAGCAGAAGACAAAAGTATACATTGTTTTCAATATCCAACATTCCCTTAAGGATTCTTTTCATCACTTTGTCCTAACTTTTAAACCTTCTGTTCCTATTCTCACATGCAGTTTCAAACTAATTTTTCTCAAGGAAAACTTGCTCCTTTTGTTTGATATTTCCCATCAGACTAACTAATCAAAAGCCCGAGACATCAAATGCCATTCAAGTCTGCCAACCAAAGTTCTTCATTCTAGGTAAGCTTCAATTTTCAAATGCTTTTTTTTTTATTTGAGTTCTACTCACCGAGCACTTACTTTATGCTTTATCTAATTTGCATGCTAGCATCCATTTTTATTTATTTACTAGGTATTTTGTTAACCTGCATTGGGATTGCCAAATAAAATTATTAGAATGTATTGTTTTTTGTTTTTTCTCATGTAATTACTTAAATAATTTGATTCTGGTGGCTTTATGTTTGGAAAACTTTGCTGTAAATGTAGTAACAGGATTTTCCTACTGTCAAGTTTTGTTCAGTGATGTATTTTAGGAGGTTTCCATTTGCTCTATAGCACTGTTTACTTTTTTCTTAGTTATTTGCAGACAGAATTCAACTTAGAACTGGTTGTATAAAGACTCCACACGAAAGTTACAATCCAAAGTTCCTCCACCACAGCAAATGACTAATTTCAGATGCTTAGTAACTGCCCCACATTTACATCTACTCACAGTGTCCCATTGTAACATGAACACATTTTATGATATTTTTGACCCAAACTGGCATTTACTCAGGAAAACCAAGCACACAGCAAACAACGGGTTGATCACAGTGGTTACTTTATGATTGTTATAATAAAAGGTTATACAATCATGGCAGTAACAACCTGCTTGTATCCACTTATAACATTAATAGACAGACTACATTATATGGCAAGGAGTACCCATATGTGGATTCCATAAATTATTCTACTGGAGCAGGAGATAAACCTGCCTGTTATAAAGCCAAGCAAATAAACTTCCTTCTTAAAAAAGAAAAAACATTTCTCTTAAGCTAATTGCATATTACAAAGGTCAACTATAAAGTTGGAGTAATGCATCAGGGAACCTTTTTAAACATGTGGGGAATTGATTAGAAATGCAGAGCAAACACTGAAAAATCCTTACTATACTATAGTTGGCAGAAAGTCTGAATAATGTAAATAGTAAGAATTCATCAAGTTTAAATATTTACAATAAAATAAAATATGCAAAGTTTCTAGAAGGTAAATATGGATTACATATTATCCACCAAACTTAATTTTCATTATCCTTATGATAGATTTTGGTTTTTCCAAACTTGTAGACAGGGATGGTATTTTCCTTTCACGGTTTCTTCCTTGAAATGTGATTCCAGGCTTGTCATATTTTAAGAAATAATGTTAAGTTGTTAATGCTGATAATACTTCCTGAGAATGAAGGGAGAGGCTTCTTTTTCTATCTTTCTTTTCTTGTTCTGTATTTTTTTAAAAAAAAAATCAGTATATTAAAAGACATTTAAAATTACTGTGGGCAAAATGGAACACTGTGTTTGCAGGCTTATGAGTCAAGTAGCTAAATCTCTTTATTTTATTTCATTTTTATCTTGCTGTTATTATTTTTGTAAACAAATCAAGGAGGTAGGCATGCCTAATATGCTTTCTTTCTCCTATTTTCCTCACAAGAACAATTTTGCAAGATGGGTTAGAGATACTGGCCCAAAGTCACCTTGCTGACTTTCATGCCTGAGATAGGACTAGAACTTATGGTTTTCTGGTTTATAACCTGGTGCCTTAACTACTTTATCAGACTGGCTATTTAGTCCAGATCTATGAAATGTGGAAGCAGGCTCCAAAATATTTGAATATCCTAACTTGGACAGTGCCAAGGGCAGTGATTTTCCAAAGTGTGCTTAAGTATAATGGTTCCTCTGAAGAAAGTAACTACTTTAGTTTTATTATAATCAGTGACAAGTTTGTTCTTTATATCATTAATCAAAAGCACAAAGGCATCATGTCAGGCTTCTTTTATTTTAATGAGTGGACAGCATATAAAAATACAAAAAAGCCTGTTACTTAACAAGGGGCTTATCATTGGATTCACTTTTGGGATGGTCACTCACTTCAAGTCTGGAAAATAAAATGGTGCCATTAATAAGCTCCGCAATACCGTAAGAAGGATTTGGAGAGCACAATTTTAAGTATGGCATTTTGTTGTAAGAAACAATGGTCTTCAGGGAAAGATATGTGAATATCAATAGTAGGGAAAATATTGCTTCTGAACTTCATTACTGCTGCCTGAGTGCCAGAATGTAACAAGACTGTACACAAATGTGAAGGTGACAAATCCATGTCTTCCATGCTTTCATTTCTTCCATGCTTCTAAAATTTCCACTTTTGTTTTATTTGGCAGCCGTTTTAATTGAGTCATATTGCTGGTCTTCTTTCTGTAAAATATTATTGGAAGATTTGTCTACAGACTCATTAGGACATTCCGTACTTTCAGTTGTCAGGGTAACCCTAGCATTTATGGTGCTGATAACAAATTTCTTTAGTTTCTTAGGCGAGGAGACTTTGCCCCTGGGACTATAATTCAGGGCAGTTGTTAACGGTACAACATCAGCATCTTAAAATCTTGGATTGAACATACTTGGAAAGAAGCTACTCATTTTAAAAGCATTAGAAGGATCACTAATGACTAAACAGCAGAATTCTACAGCTTGAGACAAGTGACCATGTAACAGTCAGTTTAGGGAATAAATTATGCCTCTTCTTGAAACCCATACCCCTTGTTCATTTTAACAAACAGCATTATTTCTGACAATAGCAAAAGTTATGCCTCCCTAGATTTCTAGGACACTCATCTTTATGACTGGGTGCTACTTCTGGGTACACTTACTATATAACCATTTCTCCATGTTGGGTGCATGTGGAGAGAGAAAGAAAGGCTGCATTAATCTTCCATTTATGAGCTTCCTAGTGCATCTGGTGGGCTAAAGTGTGAACAGAATACTGACTTTACTGTCTAGTTTTTCCATAATGGTAAATAGTTCTTGAAAGGTTAAAGGTTAAATTTATAGTTTCAGCTATGAACTGACAGTGATTTGTCATCAAATCTACAGAGTCTACTCCAATAGCAGGTTAGCATGGACTTACTTGCTTTTTAATGAAATAATTATATTGTGTCAAAGATACAGAGTTCTCGAACCAGGCAGCTTTAGTTGATAGAATAGATCAGAGCTGATACTTAATATGAGAGAGTTATCATCATTAGTATTTATGATATTTTTGTTGATAAGAAGTCCTTTACATCTGATTGTTTAGAAATTCCCATGGGCTGTGCAATTGAAAGCTAGATCTGGAACACTTCTTTTTCTCCATTTATGCGGAGAGAGAACTGAAAAAGTAAAAAAAACCCTATAATTTGCTTAATCTCCTTTATGTCAGCTACAGAAGAGTATTCTAAATACTCTTTTATTTATCTCTTGAGAGATAAATAAAACGAGAGAATATAAAACATAAAATAAGAAAAATAATTACTGTAAGCCTGTTATGAGCAAAAGGGGAGTCATTATGACCAGGTATGAAAAGCGTTGGGACTCTATAGCAGGAGGCTGGCAAAGTTAAATTATCTGCTAAACTGTACATCTGTAGGAAAGGAGGTAAACAGTCAAAACACAAGAGGCACTGTCTGGTGGGAAATAGATGTTAAAATAACAGTGTTCTGCTAATTAGTATGAAGAGTAGAAACAATGAAAGTCACATGGCAGTGACAGACAGTTTAAACTGGCCAGAGATTAAGGTCGAACTAGAACATTTATATCTCACTGTGAGTTCCTCATCTTCTCTGTTACCCTTATTAATATTTGATCAATCTAGATATAAGCTGATGAATAAGAATGAATGGTGTATTCTTTAAGAAAATAAAGTTGCAATATTACTTTGAGACAATTTTTTATTGTGCTCTCTGTTTCTTTGCTGCAATATTTGATCATTGTGAAATTTCCACCGAAAGACTGTGAATGAACTCAACATCAGATTTTTCCATCCCCCTCTACTGCCAAACCTAGGAACTAAGAAACCTTAGCAGTATATAGTTGTTAGACTAGATAGGAAGCAAGGGAGGTGGAAAGGATATGTTCATCAGTGTAAGTATCACTAGAGATCCATTTTATAATAAACAAGTAGTTGAATAGAAAGGATAAAAACTGTGGTAGTCGCCATCTTGGAAAAAGAAGCTTTCTCCAGGTATTGTTATGAAAAGTCTATTGCTTTAGCTCTAACAGGACTGTCTCATGGCCAATCAAAGCCAAATCTTGAATAAAAAGCCATAAAATCTGAAGTCCAAATCAACAATTGACTTCTAGGGTGAAAAAAATTATATAGTAAGGAAAGAGAAGGCAGGAGCTGTCAGAAAAAAAAGTAATGACAGTCAAAATATAAAATGGCAAGGCTGCATGTGAGTCTCTACAAAAAATTACTCCAGATTCCAATTGTAGCAGGGAATTATTCACATATCAGAGAACAAGTCTTTTAGAAATGTAGACTAAACATATCTACATTTTCGACATGTCAGGAGGACTTAAATCTTGAAATTTATAAATTTTTGTACCATATATGTAATATTTTCTCTGAATATTTTCATTGTGGTTAGAATATAATTTATCACCACCAGAATTTGAATAATACACAATAGCCTTTGCAACTTTATGGACTTGTTCTTCTTTCAAGAATGTGAAGCCTTGAAAAGAAAGCCTTTATATTTACATATATTGATTGGATATATATGGTATATAAGAGCCACTGGTTTTACAAGAACAACACATAGTGAAAATTGGAGTTCATTTGTCATCTTTTAGGACAACAATTTCCTGGTATGAATCCAGTTTTAAGCTTAATTTAATTTAGAGTGACCTTTAAGAAAAAGAGAGAGACAGAGAGCATACATAACATATAAATGCTATAATTTATACCTTAATTTAAAAGGACATTATAAAAAATAACAGCAACTGCATTAAAATATGATTACTGCACTAAGTGGAAGATAACAGTAGTTTCTATCCCTGAGATGCCTTTGAATAGCCTTTGAATAGAAAGATCACTTTTTTGTTGTACAGGAGAAACAGTTGCAAAAGAGCTGCCAATGACTGA
Organism: Ophiophagus hannah; assembly: GCA_000516915.1. NCBI lineage: Eukaryota > Metazoa > Chordata > Lepidosauria > Squamata > Elapidae > Ophiophagus > Ophiophagus hannah. The sequence goes on from AZIM01002311.1 coordinate 162,982, forward strand.
AATATCTTAAGACCATAGAGATGGTGCCTTCTGTGTTTTCCTTAAATTTTGAAGCAAGCATAAATAATACATATTGTTCACCATACAAGAGAAGGGCCTGCTGATCATATTCATTGTTTTACCTCTGGAATACATATCCACGGTAAGCATTTCTTTCTTGGTATTCAGTTGTTTCATATTCAAGCTCCAAAAGATAGATGATGATGAAATGATTTGCAAATTGAGTCAGGTATTTTATATTATCTGTAAAATATATCTGTCTTCATATATTGAGGGTCATAATTTATATATTATTAAGAGAGATGTTATTCCCAAGAATTTTCCCGATTGGATATATAATCACTGAAATGCATCTACCTTCTGGCTGCCTTCTCCTTCTCTCTCTCCCCCCCCTCCTTTCTTTCTCCTTTCTCCCTTTTACAGAAGCATCAGCAATCTTGCTCACCAATTATTTACCTGACAGAATACAACATATCTTTTCCCTACTGAAGGACAGCAACACTGATGCATATCCAAGGTTTTTGGAGGAGAAACCGATTAACAGTAGTTGAACACTTTAAATAGATGATAATAAATGCAAAACTAAAGGATTTACTTTCAGAACTTGAGTGGAAATGGGATATGTACATAAATCAGGAAAGAATTTTAATTGGCGATAGTGGTACAGAATTGACAAAAAGCACTGGAAAGGAAAAAGGTCCCCCATGAAGAGGAATCAAGCTAGGGAATCTCTCTTTGCCCCTGACATACTCTACTTTTAATAATGCATACCGTATGGCACTGGTGTTACAAAATTTTCTTTCCACCAGCTTCCCAGGATTGTAACTATTTTACTGTCATGTTGATGCACTGATGTACAGTTAATGTTTTAAACAGTGTATTTATATTATAGCTTTGAATGAATTGTCCTGGCAACACTGGATTTCTTTTGATTAAATAAAAAGCATATGTATCAAACTGAGAAGTTTGGGCTAAATGTTAACAGGGTGATAACGTTCAGTGCCAAATGAGATTTGCAGTTTTATTTTTCTGAAATAAAACCTAACTCATCATGCATAAAACTAATACCAATTTGACACTTGAGCACTTATTTCTGTGCAAACATGGAAAATGGTACTAGTTGCATACTGTTACTATTAATGCTATTATTAATTCCTGAGTCTTTTTGATATATACAATTCTGCACAAATGCTATGGAAAGTGGCTAGTTTATTTCCATCATCCCAAATTGCTTAGAACTCTGGGCTAATACCAGTGGTGGGATTCAATTTTTTTTNCTATTGGTTCTGTGGGCGTGGCTTGGTGGGAGTGGCACAAAGGGGAAGGATCCTGTAAAATCTCCAGTCAGAAGTGGCATTTGCCGGTTCTCTGAACTACTCAAAATTTCCTCTACCGGTTTTCCAGAACTGGTCAGAAACTGCTGAATACCACCTCTGGCTAACACAATGAACAGATAAATTCAGCTATATTTGAAAATTGTCTCTACTAGTTTAATTGTATTCTTTAAAATATATCATAAATAAAAGCAGGCAGGTACGATTCCTTGCAGGGAACATTTTCTCACAATTGTCCAAAAGGCATATACCCATGAGAGCTACTTTATTATTTAATTAGGTCACTAGTGTCCCATCAAGTCATCATTTCAGAGATATTTTCATACCTAAATAGAATGACCAGCGGCAGCTGGAGAGTGGACGTGGAGGTCGGCAGAAGGCTTGGTGGCTGGGCGGCTGGAGTGTGGAGCATGGAGGTCAGTGGAAGGCTCGGCAGCTCAGCAGCTGGAATGTGGAGCGTGGAGTGTGGCACACTTGGCAGCTCAGCAGCTGGAATGTGGAGCATGGAGTGTGTCGGTGGCTGGAGCGTGGAGCATGGCAAAGGCGAGGAGGAAAGGCGAGGAGGAAAGACCGCTGATGCTGCTGGTGGAGGAAGTGAGGAGGAGACCGCTGATGCAGCTGGTGGAGGAGGTGAGGAGGAGAGACCGACTTTGCTGCTGGTGTCGGATGCTGTTGCCGGGATTGACATCGTCCCAGCTGATTTTGCTGCCTGGTCACCATGTGGTTTGGCTTCCTTCAGGCCCCGAGGTCGGTGTTTGGTGTTGGCATTGGGGGATGGATCACTGTCGGATGGGAGCTGGGCCTGCTGGCCTGCTACTAGCTGGCTCCCATTGTGATGGGAGGCATTGGATTGGGGCGGCCTGGCATCCTGCCTGCTCCAGTTGTTTTTTACTGGGGCGAGGGCTGCTGGGTAGTTTTGCCCCTTCTTGCCACCCAGAGATCGGACTGCCCTGTGACCGGCGTTAGGGCGCCTTCCTCCTCTCCCTCGCTTGGTCCTTAGCATGGCCAGCTGGGCGGGATGTTTCCGTCACTGTGAGAGGGTGTTCAGGAACTTCTTTGAAGCACACCTGCCAAACTGTGGTGAGAGGACAGTGACGGTTGGGTATGCTACTCCCGCTGGCTAGGTCATAAGTTTGGGATGGATGACCGTTGGAATTCCAGAGTCCCTCTGGTGGATTTATGCCCACCAGGTGTCCATCTGCTGCACCAACCTCAGGCCCAGGGTAGGGGTGGGGGGGTGGCGGTTGTGATCAGGGAGGGACTTTGTCCAAGGGAGGCCACTGTCCCACAGATAGGTGGGTGTGAGTCTCTCCTCTTGAGGTNCACAGATAGGCGGGTGTGAGTCTCTCCTCTTGAG
>AZIM01002313.1:144-10530 GCA_000516915.1 Ophiophagus hannah
GCACACTGCTGGCTCATATTTAGCTGGTTAAGTGTATTGCAGTAACTGACAGGACTACTGTATATATAACAGGTAATTGGCTGGCAGAAAGCTAAGGCAACTGAGGTACTCATGTATTGCAAGTTGTATTCCCCTCTTTTCTAGTCTGACAACAGAGCATTTCCATCAAAACCAAACCGAGTATTCTCAAACATCTCTATAAAACACATCAGTGATAAATTGGTTATTAGCCTGATTCCAGAAGAGAACATAAAGTATGTTTACTCTTTTGTGATTCCAGATCCCACAAAGCTCAGATGTCAATTGATGGCTGCTTTGCTACAAGTGAAATAAAATCTAATTATTATGCACCCTAACAGTTGAAAAAAACCACACACAATGGAATTGTCATGGGGATACCTTGCTCAATAAAGTGTTTAATACTGTGCATTTCCCCCAAATAGTTAGCCAGTCATTCATGTACATTACAAAAAGCTTTTTGTTTTGGGATGTTTGTTTGTGCAAAATTTGAACCATAGCCTGCATTTGTTGAAGGTTGGTTTGTTAACATTTTGGAAAGAGACTCCAACAGCAGGAATGACCCATGTTTTTTCTCTAGACAACAGGAGAAACATGATACTTTTTATTGGAATCATTAGCCAGGTTTTAGAAAAATTATAGGTGCAGCCAAAATGTTCCACATATCATTCCAATGCCTAAGAGCTATACCAGAGGGAATAATCAGGCCCAGTTTCAATTAGCAAAATAATCTGGAAAACAAATAACTTCTTGTACACGATTGTCCTTATGATTACAAAATAGCACAGGTTGGAAGGACCTCTGCTGTTGATTTGTGAGAAATATGCCTTACTGCAATATTTCCCATTAGCTGCCAATTATCACTCTTATCTTTCACATTTCTCCACATAATTGTTAGCCCCAAACCAGAAGTTCATTACATATGTGCTCTGAAATGGCCCACTGGTTGGCCAGTAATTTTTAAAAAAATTCACTGCAGTCAATGGAATGGATTTTTTGTGTATGAACCAGCAGGAAAATTTAAGAAAGCATATTGTGCATATGGCTTTCTGATCCAGGACAAAGTCCAATCATAGCAGCAGTGAGCCAACCCAGAAATGAGTCCAAATGGGTGCACATGCATCTGACTTGACAAAAGTGTTTTATTTTTAATCAGGTTCATAAGGTTACTCCTCGGTAGACTATAGGAGCTTATAAGAAAACTCACCTCCTCCCATCTTCTAACTTAGAGATGATCCAGTTTCTCTTTTAATGACCTCAAAATAAAGTGAGAATGCTTCTATTATAACCCTCTAAGGAAGGCAAACCTGATGATACAGTAATTGGAGAGAAAATTTGCTGGTTGGCAAGGAAGGTCTGCTTCACTGCTGAGGCCAATAAAGATTTGCAGCGATGTGCCTATGTTTCACATACAAGTGCAAAATATTTGAATATCCTACTTGAAGAATCCATTTTTGCAGTGGGGTGTGTGCCTCCCAATCTGATCCTTTTCTGGATTCTTCTTCCAAGAATTGGAAAGGCATGCAAAGCTTGAGTCTAAAGCAATACATAGTGTATTTCTATGCATATTATTTTAATAACCCTTGCAGCAACCTTTCAGGTTTGTAGGTTGATCCAGCTATTGTACCCAGAAATCTAAGATACATTTGAAATAAGATCTGAAGTAAGACCTTTTTAATTTGAAGTTATTTATGTCAGTGCAAGTGTGATTGCTCCTATGTGAGGAATACATTTTCTAAGTGTCTTTAACTGCAGAATTGGCAAGTTGGTTTATTAGTTATTATGATTTTAATTCAAGCATTTTAAAAATAAAAAACAAACTCTGTAGATATGAAAGGAAGGATTGTACAGAAATCCTGATGGCCTTAGAAAGATTTCTTATACCATATGATTGAGATTAATCTGGTGTTTCCCTAACTAACATGTTGCAGTTGTGTTGGACTCTGAACTCCAGTATTCGCAGCCCCAGAGCTAAAGAGAATTTGTCTTATAGGGATAGCAATTTTTAAAATGAGACAAAATCATCATGCAGCTGCCAAAATTGTCTATGATCCTTGTGACAATCAATTTCTCAGTCTATTTATTCTTAAGTGTGTGTCTACTTTTCAATAAACACAAAGAACATCTAGATATTTCAGCTAATTTCTTTAATAAGGAGACACATATCATTACAAAATAACAGGTTGACAATAAAGACAAAAACAGTCCACATGAGGATAGGGAAGGGACCATTAAAAGTAGCTTCCTGCAGGCTTAGGGGAGTTGAATCACGTTGCACCTGAAGTAAGGAAGATAACTGGAGGTGAAGACTCCAGTAAATTTAGTCAGTTTGGGAAGCTTCTACATCACAGAGGAAATATGGCTGGAATGGGAAGGAGCTGAGACCCCACCCTACACCTGAGTATCAGATGTCTGAAGCCTTTTGGAACTTAGCCTGTGGTGGGTCATCATCATGACCATCTCTTCATACAGCTGCTCTATTTGGAAGTTGGGGTGCCATCATCTCCCTTTGTAGTTATGCCTTTAATAGTAGCCTCAAATGCTATTAGGTAGTCAAATAATGTTATGCTGAACTCTGTTCATAAATATAGTGCTAAAGGCACAAAAGCACCTGGCACTTTAAAGCAGGTGGGAAAAATCCCAGTTAGCATTGTATTTTTCTTCCTGAGCCATTTGCAACACTTCTGCACTGCTGCCATCACTGCTTTGATTTCTATAGTTCAAGTAGCATAAGAGGAGTAGGTCAGCAGTCCCTGATGACCAAGTACACTGTCTTAATCAAAACTGCCTTGAGGATCTTCAGGGATTTTATTAATATTGCACCACTTTAAACACTAGCCTGTTTCAGGATTGACTCCTTGGTCCTCTTATCCATAAACAACCAATTACAAAATCACAGGAGGTAGAGGCCTCTTTGCCACACACTCCTTAAGTACAGAAGAGATTTTAATTAAATTATGTTAGGTAGCCATTCTGAAAATCCTAGCTAAAAAGTGCTACCTTCTTCACTTAATTCTTGACCTGCTCGCCAATCTTTCCTCCATTTGAAGCTGTGCAATACATAATCATTTGCACCAAAGTGCAAAGTCCACGTACACAAAACATGGCTGCATCAGTTGTGTTTGTCTCTTAACCATTAAGAATTATGGTTTTGCATCTTACTGAAAAAGGCAGCCACTATTTTAGGCAGAAAAGCTGTCCAAGCTTTGAAAATAATTTACTTACAGTTCACTTTAATGAACTGGTACCTTTAAGCAGGAGTATCTTTTTCTCAGTATTCCAACAAAGACTTGAAAAAGAGGAGGCTGCTTAGTAAGAATTGCAGCAGCAGTGTGAGATCTGAAGCATATCTTCCAAATAATTTTGAAAACGTGTGCTTTATATTCTGTTGCCAGGCATAAAGTGACAAACAATCAAATTGCTAGTATTTGCCAAATAGCTCTATTTTTTTCAAGCTAAAAGGAAAGAGCTCCAATGTCAGTTATTGCTTCTCTATTCTGGAAAACTGTCGAGCATTTAAATTTCCCCCAACATGCCAGAGCAACCCCATGAGAAATTCAAATGTTGGTCAGCCTCCCTCTTGGTCAGCATATAGCCACTTCTATCCTAATAGTTCTTGCCAAGGGGAACAGCCAAAATAGGTTATGGGCACTGATAGACCTGCCAGATGTTCCAGTTCCCAAATCTGCCACCAGAGCCCCTACACACAGGCTAAAAAAAGGCTTCAGACCAATGCCATTCATAGCCTAACAAGGCCAGACCCCAGGCAGAGCCTCAAGCCAGCCTTATCACTCATCAGTGACCCAAGTGGGTAACATAACAGTTGGACAGCAAGACAGACAAAGAAAGCGGGGACAGGGAAGCAGAGAGAGCAAGGATCACCTGTTAGCCGATCCCCATTTCAGGATCCTGGCAGCCTGTGATCTAATATGGCTTCTAAAATGTGCTTCAACAGTAGAGGCTTCAATACCACACAGAACATTGAAGCTGCAATGTGGTGGCTATCTGAACATAGTAAAAATGCCACCAGTTTTGCAAATATTAATTAGACAAGACACTGATGAAACTTACTGCCATCTTGGTGTTATATCTTACCCCACCCCTCCCTGCTTTCACCGAGTATATATTTTAATGGATCAAGCATGCTTCGTTGCTTTATTATTTTTTTTGTTTTAAAAAATAATTACTTTTTATTGAAAATAAATGTATGTTGTTACGACCATTCTCTCTGATTTTTTTTTTACAATCCCCCTCTATTGCGTTAGGTAAAATAAATTCATTCACACCACATTTTAAAAATAATTCTGTAGCCTGGCTGTATTTCTAGAAAATGAGTGATAATCCACATATTGTACGAGTTCTGCTCTTGCATGCTTTTACTTAAATACTGTGCTAGTTGTCATGCATCATTTATAAGAAGGTTGTATTTATGTTAACATTAGATCTCTATAGTCATTTTATACATAAGTACACACATGATGGAATTTGAATGAGGCTTAGATGGCTTAATTGATTCATTTTCTCAACCCTTTTATACAGAAAAGGTACTCAACTAAATATACTGACTATTAAACCATTTCAAACCATAGAAATAGAAGCTGTAATTCAATAAAAGGGTATGTTCTGATTTATTAGTATTAATATTTCCAGTACCCTGCTTTCAGATAGGGCAGCCTGGGTGGCTAGCAGAAGGAACAAAGCAGGTTTGCATGATGAAGTTGCCATTTTGTCATATGAACCATTAAAAATTAAGATACTCAAATGTTTATTCTAAGCTAGTGAGAGCACAACAGTCTTCTTGCACAGCAGATATCCTCACAGTGATATCTTCTTTCCAATGTTCAGCTAGATTCAATCAAACTGGCTGGATATACCTTTTAACATGAATTGCTATGTGCATCTAATATATTATTAACTAGCCAAGACTATCAGAGCCATTGCTTTCAGCACTTTTTTTTTTGACTTCTGGCAGTTTCTGTGTAAAAGTAACAATGCAGAAGTATCTATCAAGTGTGAAGTAACAATGTGAGTAGAAGCACTATCCTGGGGTATAAGCACCAATGCAGTCAAACAGCTCAGGTAGCCATCTGTTTTGTAGTGTGAATGAAAGAGTGATTTATAATGGATATAGCTTATAAATACAAACTGTCAAGCCAGAAAGGGATATTAAGTTTGAGGGCTCTATAAAAAGTGTTCATTTCAGGTCAGATTGGAGTTACATATCAACACATTTAAAATGGCACATGTTTGCTAACATTGGAATTAACATATCTGCCTTTAAATAATGACCTCTTGAAAAGCAGCTAAGAAATGAATTAATGACAGAATGATGAGGATATTTTTGCAACTCAGAGCAAACATTACTCTCATACAATGGAGGATGCAAAACCAGAACTGATCCCACATTCTGTAGCTATGGAAAGGATTCTGTAGTCCAACTGGTGATTAAAAAAGGACTACTGTCTCTGCAGACAATATTTTAGTTCAGTATTTCTTAAACTTGGTAACTTGAAGATGTGTGGACTTCCACTGCCAGAATTAAGTGAAAGTCCATGCATCTTCAGGTTGCCAAGTGTGAGAACCACTGTTCTAACTGATCACAGCAAAAACAAGAATTTGTCTGTCAGACCCTATTCAAACTATAGGCATCTCTAAGGGGCACTGCTTCCATTCCCCCAGTCTCATCCACAGCAGTTTTAAAGAGATGGCTAATTTCAATTCTGCTTACCCTGAAAAGCAAAAAACCCCAACAATAATATGATCAGCAAAATTTACCCTTCTTTCATCTAACCTTAGAAATGATATGACAACAATCTCCTCAATGGTTTATAATCCCATCAGGAAAGTTACCTTACTTGTCAACATTTGCTTTTAGTAGAGAGAGATTCATTCTTTTCTCATTAGAACAGTCTCACCTTAAAGTAGTTCTGTTCTGAAGATGTAAGTCTAAATTTGAAAACCAAAACCCATGCTTGATTTCAGAACTCCACTAGGATGCATTAATGATGCTTGAAATCTTATAACCTTGCCAACTGGCAGTATTTAAAGCTAAAGAGGCACAATAAAGGAATTGGGAACAGGTTTCACTTACCCCTTTGTAGAACACGCTTGCATCAAATTTATTTGCACAGAAAAGTTCTATTAAGTCTAATTTTTCTGATTAAGCATATAAACAATTACATACGCTTCTTCAGAGCCAGTGTTGAACAATTTCAATACTCCCTTTGTGTAGTTAGGGCCAAAGCTCCAAGTGTGATAGCTCACCAATGCACCCAGTGAACCAAGGTAAAATTACAGCCATTTAGATGTAATTAAACGAGGAAGGGGATTTGGGGAGAGCATACAGAAAGCTTTCAACTGTCTTCTCTCTCTGCTTGGATATACCAAGGCAGCTTATTTTGAAGCATTTAAGCAGGTGGTAATGTTTCTCACTCACAAGTTGTACAGTGAGTTAATCAGGTGAAAATGTGTAGAAAAGAATAAAGAATGCCTACAACATATTGAATGAAATGCTTTAAGAATTAGAATCAACTGTCTTAACTCAAATTGTTCAATTTTCATCTGTATGATCTATCTATCCTTTGCATTGATTCTTATCTTTTGAAAGAAAGAGATCTCACACAGGAAACTCAAAAATTCTTCTGGCTTCACTTTCAGTCAAGGGTATTTTGTTTGATTTGATTACATTTTAGGTACAAGTGGAACAAGCAGGCCTTTGATTACTTTGGTCCTTATTTGCAGTCTAAATGATGCAGCAATGATAAAGATGACCTCACTCTTAATTGGATTTTTTAAATATATTCTAACTTAAGAGGGATTGAGAAACAACCTATTCTTTGAATATATAGCACTACTCAGTGAGGAACCAGAATGGAATGCTTTTTGTATTATCAAACTGCTTTTTGTTAAGCCCTTACAGGGAACACAATTAGCACAAAGACAAAGCAACTAAGATTCTTGAAGGCAATGCTGGCAGATGGTTAAAGTTAGAATTTAGAACCAGATGCAAGACGGATAGGTACAGCCAGGAAAAACTGCTGAATACACTAGAACCTTAGATTTCCTGTTTCTCTCTCTTCTTAAAACTGTCTGATTTAAAAATCTGTTCCTATTGTACCTGTACTTACAAGACAGATACAAGTCTGAGCTCTGCTCACTCAGCCTCATAACTGGAAACCATTCCTTCTATCAACCCCAGTCAGATATTCCAGACAAAAGCAATTCAGTGGTTACCAATAATAAAGACTACTCTCTCAAACTTTCCTAGGCTCATGGTTTTGATATTTCACCCTCTTTTTCATTAATTCTAATACAATATTAAACTCCAAAAAGAAGTTTTTATTTCAAAAATCTTATTTCCTCACCTCCATTTAACCTCCTTCCACTACCATCAGTCTGAAAAGGTATCTGTATCTGGCACTACATAAAAAAACAGGGGCAGGGTTTTTTTTCCCCCAGAGATCAGTGCAAGCACTAGGGAAGAAAGATAATATGGCTTGACTTTCTGGGATTAGCAAAAAGAAATCGTGAATGTTTTGGCATCCAGACAAGAGAAGGCCCTGCTGCTTTTGGTATATCTTTGGTATTTTGGTTGGAATGGATTTACTTTCCCACTAATTTCTGGCTTTGCTCCCTTAATTAAATGTGACTGGGTGGGGGTGGAGTTTCCAACAGATGGTACTTATTTTTTTCTAAATTAAACTTCCTTAAGATACTTATTGCACTGTGCTGGCCACTAGATGGACCTTCCTGCTGTTTCTAACCCATCGCCTATCTACAAGTTCCTGCTCTTCAGCATTAGAAAAACACACAGTCCTCAGTCTCAAGCATTTTCTTCACATCCTTTAAGTTCCAAATTCATAAAAATAAACATTTTCCACCAATCAATCTGCAGCACTCAACAGAGTTATAGTCTATTCTGGTTTTAAAAGAAGAATGGCAGTAAAATGGCATGATAGCAAATATTTGCAAATCAACCCAGGCCTATCATTTTTATCCGATTTGCAAAGCTGCCTAAGATGCTTGACATAGCTTTTTTTCTGATGCATCTAAGCTTGGCACTGCTACCAATAAGATAACTATCTTAGAAAGAGTGAAATTTTCACATAAATTGATAGCTTGTGAAGCCTAGAATAAATATCCCATGATGTTTGGCTTCTTTTCCCTCAAGAAAAAGAATGTTTTTGCACTCTGCCTTCCACAGAAGCATGCATTTGTAGATTTCATGCTCCAATGATCTTCTGGTACCACTCCATTGTTCTAATTAAGAACAGAACATTCAAAGGTTAACAGAAGACCCACTATATTAGATAGTTATTACAGGGCAGTTATCATTTGGCAACTTGTATGCCCCAAACCATAGTCCTCTCATTACAGAGAATTAATCCACCAGCCATCCACATCTTCAGAGATGTCCCAGTGCCAGTATTGCTTTTCCTGAATATTCCTGATAGATGGCTAATGGCCAAACCTCACTGAACACAGTTTTGCAGGAGCACCTTTTCATACACCTTGCTTCCCCCGCCCCCCCCCCCAAAAAAAAATCANNNCCCCGCCCCCCCCCCCAAAAAAAAATCAAGCACAGAGTATCTGGTCATCTCACATTTTCAGGTTCTGGTATCATCCTGTAGCACAAGGTCTCATTTAAGGAGGAAACTCCCAAAACAAGCAAAAGCAAAGCTGTTTTGTGCTGTTATTTGTGATGGTCTCAGGAAAACCCAAGTAAAAAGCTTGCTGTACACTTGAAGAGAATAACACAGAAAGATGGTGGAACATGCAGCAAACCAACTACTTGGAAGAATATGAAAAGAAGGAACCACCATGCTTTTAAACCACTTCCTCCTGGATACTCTTGAGTTCACCCGGATTCCCTTGTAGCCATCAAAAAAAGAGTGTTGCAGCTTAGAAAAGAGAACAAAAACTAAATGTTGCCTAACTGAGGTATTGATAGCTCTGGATCACTTTGAATGTTCATTAGGTGATGTTGGAAAATGGAGCTGCCTATTTGTTTTTCCCAAGAGCTGCATCCACCTCTTCTTCAGGTTTCAAGGAGTGCCACTGGGCAATGGGGCGGCGAGGGTTGGCAAGCATGTCAGACCAGTGCCTGAGCTCGGTGCCTGTGGCATTGTTGCCAACAAAGACTTTTCCAATGGCTTCGTTCTTTCCCAACTTGTCATAATCCAGGACAGTAATTACAACTTGCACTTTCTGGGGAGAAGCAAGAAAACAGAGATCGTTAGTAAGGCCAAATTAACAGAAGAACAGAGTTGAAAGGGACTGTGGAAGCCTTCTAATCCAACCCCTTGCTCAAGCAGGAGTTCCTATATCATTTCAGATAAATGATTGTCTAATCTCTTAAAAATCTCCAGTGATGCAGCACTTGCAACTTCTGGAGGCAAGCCATTCCATTGATTAATTGTTCTAACCATCAGGAAATTTCTCCTTCTTTCTAGGTTGCTTTTCATCCATTGCTTTTCATCCTGCCTTCAGGAGCTTTGGAAAATAGGTTGAGCCCTGTTCTTTGTGGCAGCCCTTTAGATATTGGAACACTGTTATCATGTCATCCCTATTCCTTTTCATTAAACTAAACATATCCAATTCCTGCAACCTCTCTTCATATGTTTTAGCCTTCAGTCCCTCATCATCTCTGTTGCTCTTCTCTGCACTCTTTCTAGAGCCTCAACATCTTTTTTATATTGTGAAGATCAAAAGTGGATGCAATATTCTAAATGTGGTCTTACCAAGGCATTATAAAGTGGTATTAATATTTCATATGATCTTGATTCTATCCCTTTATTAATGCAACCTAGGACTGTGTTTGCTTTTTCAGTAAGATCTATGAGATAATTCATGGGCAAAGAGGAGAGGATCTTGAAAATATACTTTAGTATTTTCTCAGTTGCAGCTGGTGCTAGAAAACATGTGTTTGTTCATCTAGACTTTTACATGAATTGATGCTGCTTTATTCCTGGTTGCTGTTGTCGTTCTGGTTTTAATATTTTAATCTGTTGGTTTAATGTTATAATTCTAGTCACTTGCTCTGATTTTATTATTTTAATCTTATTTTGTACCCCACACTAGAGTTATGACTATAATAAAAAGTGAATAATACATGTTATAGTTCATTTACTAAATTAATAAAATTAAATATTTAGAGTATTCAGAAAATCTCCAATGAGAAGATTTAAGTAGAAAGAATTCTTCATGTAAATATCATTTCTGGCTGAAGCTAGGCCAATGTTCCTCCAAAGAGAAAAGAAATACTATTTTCATGATAAAGTTAGATTCTGTTACATGCTGATATTCCGAGTATAGATTTAAATCCAAGAGGAACTTATACACAGTGTGTGTGTGTTTGTGTGTGTGTGT